>JBBYHM010000013.1:3876397-3889224 GCA_038381775.1 Adansonia rubrostipa
AGCAAACTATCCAAAATGAGAAATAATTTTTGGTTACTTTCTTTGGTGGCCCAAAAAGGAACATTACCCGAAAGTGGAATATGGTGTGGAGTATAATTTGGTAATACATTAAGCATTGTTTGACATGAAAAGGAATATATTATTCCTTAATAATATCGAAATTTTAAGACAAGTTTTTATGTTATAAATTTTAAGTTCAATAAAAAAAAAGCAAAGAAAAAGGAAAAACTTAAACAGGCTATGGGGGAAAAGTTAGATGTTAGTGGCCATTTTTATGTTTGACAATGATTCAATTAATATTATTATTTTACCAATCCTGGTAGCTGTTGATCGGCACTTTCGATTTGTCTGTACCAATAAGTACAAGTACAAGGTTTAATCTATAATTTTTTTATGTAGGTGATGTAACTCAATTGCATAACTTGCATGCTCCTCACAATTGTGATTTCAAAGTGATAAATACATACATACATACATACATACTTACATACATACATACATATATCTCAAAAACTAACATCATATATATTTGGAATAAGTTTGAACTTAAGTGCACAATAGTAAAAGATGAGTTTTTTTTCCAAGTTTGTGTTGCTCTTTTGGTGATGATACGTTGATAAACCAACGAATTTTCTCTTGCCGTCTACGTTTCAAAAAGTTGCACAAAATAAGTTTGGATAAAGTTGCTAACTTTGCCATAAACCTGGCCTTGCTTAATTATTGTTAAACTAAGCAAATTAGTGATTTTAGAAACGTTTAAAGAAAATATTGAATCACTCAAGGTTTTATTAGGTAGTTGTAAATTAAGGATATATAAATTGATTATTGCCCAACAAATCATCTTAAGGTTGCTTTAGATTGCATCATATAAGCTATCCTTTTTATTTTTAGAAAATAATTATAATAATTAATTATCAATATGCATCTTCTGTAATTAATGACTTATAAATTTGTTATAATGTGAATGCAAATTAGTTTTGAATAAGGGTTTTCAAAATTATATCTTATCCAGCTTATTATTAAACTTAACAAACTTGAATTTTTTTTATAATATATATTTAAATTAAATATTTTTATTTAATAAATAATAATTTGAGTTAAATTGAATTGAATTTCAAAATCTTATAACTCAGCTCGAGTCATGAAAAGAGTATGACGGTGGAAATCATTCAACCCCCTTTAATATAAAAAATATTATGCCTTTCAAGGGAAGCACCCAACAGGGTTCCATGGTGTAGTGGTTAGCACTCTGGACTTTGAATCCAGCGACCTGGGTTCGACTCCCGGTGGGACCTGTGTTTAAGCTTTCAATTTTGTGAACTTCCTACATTTAACTTTCTTTTGTAGAATTGCTCATAATCAATGAATTAATTGTTGAAATTTAAAAATGTTTCCTTCTCAGAAAAAAGAAAAGATATTGTATTTTTTTTTATTCATCGTTAATAGTGCTAGCAGCTAAAGAAATAGAGACGGCCATCAATATAACCCAAGGTAGCTTTTTCAAATGAGAAAGCCTGAGTTATATTTAAGCATGATTTATTAAGCAATGTGTTGGAACCAAAAAAGTCTGAGTTATATCCACATGGGACATGTATGACGATGATGTCTCCATATTTTTCAGGTTTGGTTCAGCCGAATTATGGGTTCTTCATGTTCGTCTCTAAAATCACACTTCTTTGCTTATATGTGCATGAATTTTGCTGGCTATATACATATATATATATATGCCTCCCTTGTTTTTACTAATCTAAACCTTCATTTCAGCCTGGTTTGTTGGTGGATTAACTGTCTCCCATTTGTATCTAATCCCTATAAACCAGGGTAATTTTTTTTCTCTGAATCATTATACCTCCAAATTATTGATATAGCTCATTCTAGCACTTAGAATCTGCATACACATAAATTATGTTACTCAACTCAAGGGATGATTGTTATATACGAATATATTTAATTTTTCTTCAAAATTTTTATTTACTTGAAGGGTTCTTAGACTATCATACTATTTTTTTACGGCCAAGTAAAAGTCAGATATTTGATTTCTGAAATACTCAAAACACAAAAGCCCTTCCTTGAATATGAATTTTAACTGGACAAAAACTTAGTATCAGTCAAAAATGAACTGTTGAGATGCAAGAAAAAGGGTAAAACAACTAGTAAACCAAGAAAACAGCAATGAAAAAAAATCTCCCCAACCGCCAGATTACTGGATGGACTGAACGCGTTTCACAATGATCAAGGTCATATCCATGTAACGCTGAGCACAATTTGAAAGGCAAGCTGATTCACTGGAGCTGAATTTGCTCCCAGGACTACTTGTTATACACTTGTCCCAGCACACACTTGTAAGCTTCGTCACCATCTCATTAACCATGGCTTTTTCTTTTTCTTGCTGTCAGAAAAAATATATATATAAGATTTTAAGCTTCTCAATGTGTTTGAGAAAGGCCAAATCTTCAATTATTAGAATAACAATGATTCGAAACAAAGGTTTTCAAACTATTTCAACAGTCATTAATCGATCGAAATTCAAAACCTTTAAATATATAATTAAAGACGAGGCATTTTGAAGAAGAATACAGATAGCTGAGATGAACCCATTAACCCATCGACTTATCAAACTAAAAAGATGTGAAATTTGGATGATAAGTTAACAGAAATCTGACAAATTAACAAATTACTATTTTTTATTTGTAATTCTCATGAATGAAACAAAAGGGAGAGAGAGAGAGAGAGAGAGAGAGAGACTTACGTTGAGGAATCGTTGCAATTCGGGAGAATTAGGAGATGGGTCCATTTGGAGAAAAGTGACTTTTAGCACCGCTTTCCAATGGCAGCTAAAAGAAAGACAGTACCTACGACGCTGTCTCTGCCAACCCCAAAAACTTAAAAACCCTAAACAAACTGTAGAACATAGACTAGTTTTAGGCCCATTAATCTTCTCTCTATTTTTGGACCTAAAATTCTGAAATTATAAGTTTTTTTAAAATAAATCAAATTATTGTTTATATTAAAATATATATATATATATATAAAAAGATATAGACTTTCGAATATATATAAAAATTTTTAAAAAATTTTAATATATTTTTATAAAATACGTATTTATATATGATATTTTTTTTTTAATAATTAGGAAGAAGAGAAAAAGATGCTTAAATTGAAGTCAATCATGTATATCAACTCTTACACACTCTTAATCATTAGGTTAAGATATTTTTATTTTTAAATTCGAATAATACAAGTTATTGTAAGCCAATGTTGCATCCAATTAAACTCAGAAGATCAACCTGAAATCTGCCTGTAAAACCCGCACAGTTGATGAACTGGCTGTCAAGCCAATCAACCTCGTAGTTGCTTTTGGGTTTAAATTGTTTCATCAGAGTTGTCTCTTGACGAAAATCATAGATCCCTTTTTTGTCAAGGGTGTAGTTTCAACACAGTTGGGCCTTAACGAATTTGCCAACGTTTATATGATCAGCAATAGAAGCATGCATTATAAAAATAGTAAAATTTTCAAGCGATTCCATATTAGTTCAAGCTATGAAACTATAATCAAATGACTATATATATATATATATATTAACTAACGAGCTCGTTTTTGATATATTAAACCAACTTTGTGAAGTTCAAAACTTTTACTATCAGTTAACAGTGAATACGATAATTTCTCATTTTCTGGTTGATTTCCTAACAACATTTGAAACCCTTTTATAGGTTCAAATAATCCTCGTCCTCTCCATCCATTTGGCTTCGTGTCCTCATCTCTCTGGAGCCTCCTATTGTTTTTCTTTTTAATCTTTGCTTTTTAATTTAATGGGGTGTAATGCAACAAAGCCAAGCCACCAAAAAGTGGAGATGCTGCGTAAACTGCCGCCTCTCCCCAGCCAAAAGGTGGCGGAGATTGGGAGGAGCGGGGCAAAGGATGTTAATGACAATGCCGGTAAAGATAAGATCCATCGAGGAGAAGATCAAAACTTGGTTTTGATAGAAACAAATTACACGCAGGAAGTTGAAGAATATGGAAGGTTTAGCAGTGTAGAAGAACTTCTAATCTGTCCAAGATCACCAAGTTTCAAATTCTACATTAGTTCACTACAGGATAAGGAGGATGATCATTGTGAGTATATTCTGCTTCAGGAATGAATTCCGAATCATTTTTTAATCGATACTTTAGATCAGTATGAAGAGGATTCAAATCATAAAATAAATGATCATAACATTGCTTCAGTAAGGTAATTGTTTGATTCGTGCATTAATGCAGGCAAAAATGATGATTATATGAAGAAAAGGTCGTTGAGTAATACCGACATTGACGACGCTGCTGAGATTGTTGAATCCCAAACATCCACTGAGGTAATTAACTCTATCTCGGAATAAAAGAGTCGATCAGAACGAACTTAATTCAAATTCTTTCTTTAAAAAGAAGATGAAGAAAAAGGTACAAATTTTGTATAGTTATGCATTCAACATAGGTATACTTTTTTTTTTAACGTTTTCATATATTCGGAAAATAATCACTTATCCATATTAAAAAATATGTTAAATAATGATATCTGATACGAATACTTTTAAAAAAAACAATGTTGTTTCGTGTTCTTTCAGGAATCGACAGTAACCAAGATAAGGGTTGGAACGAAAGGGATGAGATTGAGGAAGGTGATACCAAGGGGGAAACCTGTAATGAACTTCCTTAATGTTAAGTCATGCTACTACCCATCTTGTGGTGGTGGTCATGAGATTTCCCGGCGTTTGATTGCTGCAAAACCAGCAACTTAGATGATGATTCTTATTATTATTATTATATGCTAATCTCTTCTCTTTTGTTTTTTTTTTTTCTTTTACCACTTCTGTAATTCTATTCTTTTGCAAAGATGGGAGACGCATGCATCAAATAGTGAAACTCAAAGCACTTATTATTTATTTATTTTTTTTTGCAAATTCAGTAGATCAGAGTTTAAATCTTAACATCTGTAACTCTTTTATTCTTGTATTAGAGCTTCTGTATCAAAAAGAAAATGCAATAGATTAAAGAATTTGACAACTAAAGGCAAAGTTATTTTATAACCTTGTCACAATATAAAGCCAAAATACTATAAATAATTGATGCATATCCGTATCCAACATCCACAGAATACGGATAACAGAAAACAGCAACTTGATATTCTTTGCTAATTGCCACAACCTATTGCCAGTCTGGGTTATTTATTGACCTCTCAAAAAGTTTTCTTTCGTAAAAACAAATTCAGGCAATTGTGGCTTTAAGGGAAACATAGAAATATCAAATCTCATTTCTTTGCAAATAATTTTAAACTTTTATTCAACAGATGACTATTGAACTTTTTGCACTGTCATACAAAGGACTGTACAACAAAAAGTGGGATTGCGTTGGCAGATTATACATAAATGATTTGGAATCGTGGCGTGGATTACAAGCCAGATATTTATATGATCAGATAAAAATAAATGAAAAAAAGAAAAAAACTGCATTCATAAACTTGTAATACTATTCTAATTCTGGCTACGAAAGTCCTCGGACTTACCGTGAAATAGCATATCAATGGATAGGCCGAGCGACGATGGTTTGAAACCACGTATGAACTTCCGAGATTGAGCCCTTTGGGGGTCTTTATTGGTTTTCCTTCTTCTTGAAGGACCCTCGGCACGTCCAGAACTTTTAGCAGATTCCGATGACTTGGAGTTGAAAATCGATGAGCTAAAAGAAGTGTCACTCTCAGCAAAAGATACGGGCCCTTTATGTGATGCATCCACAGGATGGCCAACAGCTCCATCTTGATGGGGAGGTGGGAATTTCTCACTCTTGCTCTTGGCATTTGTTTGTCTCATGACTCTCCACTTCTGGAAACCATTAAAAAACAAGTATTCGCATCAAATCCAAAGTGCCTGAAGCTCATCAGAAAACCATGGCCAAGGGAGAATCATCGCAGTCAAAGAGGCATAATGCTTGAGAGAGGTATTTCAAATTCAGCCTTATCTAAAAAAGCCAAAATTCTAACTGGTGTATAAGTGTAGAGCTAAGCAGGTAATAGTTATAGCTTTTGTTACAACCGACACATACAAATAACGATCAGCACTTAAAACCAATATTCGTAATTGGACTAATTTGCATGGCAAGAAATATGCAAGTTCGGTAACTTCATTTGCGAGAAATGCAATTTGGCACATACACTGGTCATTTGAAGTTGGAGTGTACTTTTATGATGCAGCAAATTTTAAAGTGAAATGAAAATAAAACAATAAAAGATTAAAAGAAGAGCGAAGTCTCCCACTCACATCTAAGTTTGCTTGAATCTCTGCATTTGCTTCAGGGGCAGGAACTGCCCGACTAGCATGCTCACTAACTTTATTTCTCCTCGCATCATCAACTGCATTAACCTTGCGGGCTAGACCTCTTTGCCTATACAGGAAAAATGTATATCAGCGACCAGAATATAGCCTAACTGCACAAAGAAAACAAAAGGTGAAAAAGAAAGCCAGCCGACCTTGCTTTTTCATCTCTCAACTTTACATCCATTTCTTTACTGGGAGGATACTTTGGTAAACTTGATGGCTCACAAGCAAATGGTTCAGTGGTAAAGAACTGCAAACAGGAAATCAAATATTTCACAAACTAATTTATCAATAACGCAGCAAGCTGATGGTGAAACAGAATATCAAGGATTCCAGACTTGATATATGATAATGCAAAGGGTATAGATCATGCAAGTCCCGGGAATGTACAACATGTTCTTAATCTGGCCATCTATCAATGTAAATCCATAAAGCTATCTTCAAATATGCAAATTAGGATTATAGTCACACCACAAATAGTAATATTTCTTGAGAGATGCATTAACAAAGCTGATACAACTCACTTCAGTGTTAAGAGCTGCAGTGGCAGTACTTCGAACTTGGGGGTCTATCGAAAGAAGAGTTTCAATGAGAGGTAAAGAAGAACACGGAAAATCCTTGAAAGTTTCAGCTATACAGCGTTTGTATGGCTGCTGTGGCTTAAAGAGTGTTGCATTTGGCAATTTGGATTTCTTCCAATATTCCTCGGAAGGAGATCCACATAATTTGAATATCTTATGCAGTTGTTCAACCTAAACAGGAGAAAAATTTTGATGTTAACCAGAAGAAAAGGGAAAACTTTTTTCAATAGATAGAAAATAATTATGTATTTGAACCAACTAGAAGCAACACTTTACACTAGTTACGAAACAAATACAAAAGTATTTAGATTCTAGACTTCCCAAAGTGGTGCACGATTAATTGATCACACATATAACCGCAATATATATTTATTTGACTCGAAAATGGTGGTTTCCCAATAATTTTTAACATGAAATTTGGAAAGGAAGGAAAATAAGATCTCAGCTAGAATAATGCTACACATTAATTATATCTGTTGTTAATTGGCACTTGTTACAGACGAACCAGCTAAGATCATTCAGAATTGGCTTATTAAGAGCCAATACCATACTTAATTTCCAATGGCTTGACCAACAAAATTTCTGAGGTTAAGCATAATGTGTTTCTAAGCATCTAAAACTAAAACCATACAGACCAATAATGACTATATGCATTAATATACCATACACTAAAATCTAAACGTTATGCAACAGAAAAGAACAAATATTGCTAAGCATAATTACATGAGGGCTGGCACCACAGATACCAACTCATGTTCCATCGGATTCACAGAAAACGAAAATTCTGATAAAAGACTGCAAGAGCAAATCAACAAAAGAGAAAGACAAATTTAATACCTCTGTCCTTCCGGGCATTATCGGCTTCCCAGAAAGTAGCTCTGCTAAAATGCATCCAGCACTCCAGAGGTCAACCCCAACACCATAATAAGTTGCCCCAAGAAGTAGCTCAGGTGGACGATACCACAGAGTAACTACTCGACTAGTCAGGGGTTTCTTCTGCTCGGGATCGTAAAAGGTAGCCAGTCCAAAATCAGCAATTTTTAGAATCCCTTCATTGTCAATAAGCAGATTAGAACCCTTAATATCACGATGTAAAACACCATGTTTGTGACAATGCTCTAGCCCGGAAAGTAACTGCTTCATATAGCACTTAACCTGCCAGAGGGAAGAAACATCAAAACAAATCAATCATCTAAATTTCGCATCTTCAACCATGTAAACCTTATTAGCCAAACGCTGACAACTGCAAGTGCACAACATCAGAAGCCATAACCGTTGCATGAGAATTTCTACCTTCCTTTAGCAAGATGCTAATTAAACTCAATTCTATCTTGAAGTTAAGCACTTAATTTGAGATGATCATTTCAAGGCTTAAACTATTTCTAATCACTCCTAGAAATACCTTCATGTAAAACATCATAATTACAAACTAATGCCATTTCTCGGTACTTTTCCATAATGTGCGACAAATATCTAATTTCAGCAATGAACGAACCTACTAAAGCAAACAACCAACCACTACAAGCTTATACGCTTGCTTCTAATATTCACTAAATAGAAATATTTGTTTCCAAGGAATTTGCCTTCAAAAAGGTGGCAAATCATCATGTTGGAGGAACATCAGTCACAATTGTAGCCTTACATGATGTGAAATCATTGTCATAAATATCTGAAAAACCTAGATATTAATTTGCAGAATCACTTATCTTTTCCCGTTTGCTGTCAAGGTTTGGAGGATGAGAGGAGTAAACTGACAGTGGATCATCTGTTTATAACTTTACCACTTTGTTCTGTTTCCAGAAACTTAAGATAAATACGTAGTTATACTATTAACTTTGGAAAAAATAAGTGGATTTTTAGTTTTCTTAGGCATCTAAAAAAGTAGCATCTTTTTTTTCTTGTCATTTCTCATTCATTCCATCTAGAAACTGTCAAATATTCTAAAAAAACTGGAAATCCAACTCCAAAAATTGATGTGAAGCAGGAAATTTCCATGAATTTGCATAGCTAAAAAGAGTACAAAAATAAAGATAATTAAAAAGCTCAACAGACAAAAAAATGGGATTTGAAAGCCACAAAGTATGGGACCCACGTATTCAGAGATATACTTAAGAGCAGGATCAAAACCCCACAATGAGCAAACAAAACAAAAGTCTCAGTTAGGCAAGCAAGAGCGACACAAATCAATATTAACAGTAAAACCAAGCTGAAATCAGCAACAACTAACAACCTTTTCTAGGAAAGAATGGTACCTGAGGCTCAGTGAACTTGATTCCTTGGCAGGCAACAAGACCAGCAAGATCATGCTCCATGTATTCGAAAACCAAGTAGAGACTACAAGACATTCTTGAAGTAACTAAACCTTCAAGCTTGATTACATTGGGATGATCAAGCTTCCTTAATACAAGAATCTCTCTAGCCATAAACTTTACACTCTCTGGCTCCAAATTGTCAAACCTAACCTTCTTTAATGCCACTATCTTCCCTGTTAGTAGATCCCTGGCTTTGTACACATTGCTATAAGTACCTTGCCCAATCTTTTTAATTCAGAACAAAAACCCAAAGTTGTTAAAATGATATGAGGAAAAAAAAAAGGAAGCTTTTTAATTAAGTTGAAAAAATAAGAGAAGTTGATACCTTTTCAAGCTTCTCGAAGGTGTTGGCACGTCTCGGGGTCCAGTCACTGATGGCTTCGCCAGCTACGGCCATCAGCCACGGAGGCCACCCTTGTTGGTTCAGGTCTGGTGGCATCCGCCATCTCTCCGAAACCGTAATGCTCACCGGGAAATCACCGGTGTGTCTAGCTTTTTGCTGCTGTTGCCTCGATCTCTCCAGCTCTTTGACATCCACGACCGCGCCAACGACATCAGTGACCGAAACCACAGTGGATGGCTCACCAGAGCCCCGGCGACGACGAGTACAAGGAGAATGTGGCGAAGCCGCCGTGTCACTCGGCGGCCGGCGATCCAATGACCGTGATTGCGATTGCTTCCCGAAGACGCAACCCATTCTCTCAAGGCAAATGCATTGGGGACAATGTGTTGTAATCCGATAAACGTAAAACCACTAACGGTCCGTAGCTTAAAAAAAAAGCCCGAAAGTTTAACGGCGACGTCTTTTCGATTTTCAGGCGAGTTTTAGAGAGAGTAAAGAAAAAAAACAAGAGCCCGCGCGACGAACGGCAAAGGTCGCTTAAGCTGTAACTTAGCTGAGACACTGAAGCAAGTGACAGACAGAGTCCTGATTTTATTTATTTAATTTTTTTTTTCTCTCCTTTTATTTTGTATTTCAAAATAAGGCACCGACTTTTGGAAAACTACGTAATTGACACTAAGCGGTAAAAACGGTGACGTCATTATCTAGAAAGTCAAAACGAAAGGAAAAATAAACATTTTTTTATACAAATTAGATGCAATTTAACTGGAATTAGGATGTAAAGTAAGTATCGCTCTATCTCATTTAATTAAATTTATTTATTTAATTAAAAATAAAATTAATTTTTATATTTAATTTTAAATTTGAGTATTTATATGTTTGGATTTAATTTTGAATTAATTTTTTAATTTTAATTGAAAATAAATAAAAAAATTTAATCAAATTTTACTGAATATTAAAATATTTAAATTTAAATTACTTTAATTTGAATTAAACTTAATAATAATTAAATCAATTATGGGCTCATTTACACTCTTCACACAAATTAATTAAAATTACATTATATTATCTTAAGCAATAGAGCAAGATTCAAAAGAATTGATTTTATATTAAAAAAATTAAATTAATTAATAATTTATTTATAATAATTATTTTATATTAATTATTATATAAAAACGATGTAATAATGTTATGGGGTGTAGAAACTGGGCAAAAATTGCCAGATGAAAAAAAAAAAAAAGTGACTCGGTTGTGGCCTAGACCTACCACGCTGAGCCCCTCTTAAAATGGTGTAAATTTGCATTTATTGTGCAGGAAAAAACACCAAAAAAGTCATACCGTCATTACCTTTTGTTATTTTATTATCCGACAAATAGTTCGTATATCGTATCAATAAATATATTATTTTTATTTTAATATTAATATATATAAGTATTAATATATTTTTATATTATTTTAAATTTATCAAAATTTAAATATTTTTAATTTATTTATATAAAAATATTTTTAAATATCAAATAAATAAGATTAAATAAAATTTATATATCAAATATTCATCAATTATATTTAATATTTTAAAAAAATTTATCAAATATAAGACGATTAATATCAGTCAAAGTAGTAAGGTTTAAATTTTTTAATGATCATTAAATTTGTAAATAATTATGTCAAATATTCATCAAATTTTATAAATAATTATGTATAATATTCATCAAATTTAATATCACTATCAATTTAACTTTTTTAACAAGCTTATGTTACATACCAAGTATAACTATTTTTAGTTGGTACAATCAAAACAGACGGTACCTATCAATATGACCAATACAAATGAAACTAAGATCAAATAAAACTAATTATCATCGCTATTGTTATGTATTAAAATTCATACGTATCGATTGATATAACCAATATCGATACGATGTTTACAGTTTCACCTATCATTTTATAATTATATATAAGATTATAATATTTATTGATGTCACGATATATATAACTATAATAGAAGGTTTATTATTCTAAAAGTGAACAAATTGCTCTAATTTAATTATAAAATATATTTTTAAATATTTTAATGTATTTTATCTCGTAAATTAAGTTTTAAGATCAAGATCAGAACATCTCTGAATTGAGTTGCTCGAATAAAATTTTTTCACTTCGAAGAATCAGGCTTACTTAACACATAAGTACTTCTCTAATGAAAATCAGCATATGTAACTAACGTTAACCCAATTAAACTTCAACACAATTAGAGAGCGTAGTTCCTAATGTCATTTCAGTTCATTCTTATTCAGATTATGGTGCAAGAAATAATGGTTTTTTTTTTTATAAAAAGAGGTTTTAATTTGAAAATTAAAACAGTTAATTAATAAATTTTAAATTTATTAAATTTAATTTTTTCAAATAATTATATAAATTATCAAAAAAAAAGTTTTGAATATAAAAAAAATAATAATAATAGTTTTGAATGAAGTAAATAATGAAGAAAAATGGGTGTTCGACGCTGTGGGTTGGATACGGAATTCCAGAATATAAACATAATGTCAGTGGCAGGGCAGCTATTTCTTTCCCGAGCGAAGTCATAGCTCAAAGGGTAGTGTTGAAGTAAAAAATAATAATAATGAATAATAGGAGAGACGTTAAAAGCTCAGTCCATCATTCAGAATCTCCAAGGAAATTTGTACATTAAAATTAATGCAGCCATCTTCTAGAAAATTACACATTCATTAATTCACTCGCTCCGCTTTCTTCACAGCCAGAGAAAAAAAATAAAGATACACATTTAATATAAATATATTTATTATTTTATTTTTAATATATTTAAATAATTATATCTTTTATATATATATATTTTTAATTTAACTGTGAGCCTGAAATTTATAACAAACTTCATAGTCTGACTCAATTTCATGGTGTCAAAGACATCAATAAACATACGGATATATGTATACTTTTTGTAAAGAACAGTCCATTATTCTAAATTTTATTTAACATAAAATACATCGTACCACAACTTATGCATCGGTGGCAAATGCGTGGCTTAGACAAAAACCCGAGACTAAAAATAGAAATCACATTTTCAGACAACAACGTTAACTAAAGGTCAAAAGAAGTCCAAGATTTGTCCAATTTGAATGATAACTATTGACCAATTAAAACAAAAGGTTTGATTTTCTTTGGAAAAGCTAATCTAACAAACCTTGGCCTATGCCTCAAAACTCATAACCTCAATAGTTTGACGAT
>JBBYHM010000013.1:3956304-3971271 GCA_038381775.1 Adansonia rubrostipa
TACCTTCTATATTATCTATTAATTTATAAATCTTTATAAATATTTCTTAATGTGTGATAATTTTTTAATTTCATTTACGAAAGTTAAAATTTGTGACATTACTATATATATTTTTTTAACTAATTATAATTTGAATTTGTTTTATATATATATATAAACCATTTTTCGAATGAAAATTTTCTCTAATAGATACTTAGCTACCATCACTACAAAACTTAGAGAAATTGAAAATAATTAATAATTGTCTCTAAAAAATAAAAATATTATCTTTAATAGTCATCTTCTAAAATTTGTCTCTGAAAAATATTTTGATAAAAAATATTTATCTCTAATACTATTAAATAGAGACAACATTAATTCATCCTCAATATTATTAAATTAAAGATAAAGTTATCGTCCTTTATCTAGCCCGTAAAATTCTCTTATTTTGTAACGCATGTAGCACGCCGTAGCATTCTTTTTTCTTTTCCCCCAAAGAACGCCTTATGGCAATTAGCATGCACGATATTTTTTTCCATAATAATAAAATGTACATGAATTTTAGTGAACAAAAAAATAAGATTGAATCGATGGGCCAAATAATTGAATAAAAAATCTATTAAGTTGCTCAATCCAATAGATATAAGTAAATCGAATTTTAATTAATTGATTATATATAAAAATAATACTTTGTTTTCTATAGATTATAGATTTATAAATCTATATTAATTAAAGGTAAAAGCTTCTATATTATCTATTAATTTATAAATCTTTATAAATATATCTTAATGTTTGACAATTTTTTAATTTCATTTATGAAAGTTAAAATTTTTGTGACATTATTATATATTTTTTGACTAATTATAAATTGAATTTTTTATATTTATATATATATAATAACCTTTTTTCCAATGAAAATTCTTTCTAATAGATACTTAGCTACCATTGCTACAAAACTTAGAGAAATTGAGAATGATTAATAATTATCTTTAAAAAATAAAAAAATCATTTTTAATAGTCATCCTCTAAAATTATATCTCTAAAAAATATTTTGGTAATAATATTTATCCCTAATACTGTTAAATAAAGATAACATTTATCTCCAATACTATTAAATTAAAGATAAAATTATCATCCTTTTATTTCGTCCGTAAAACTCTCTTATTTTATAATGCATGTAGAACGGGGTAGCATTTTTTTATTTTTGGCCAAAGGACGCCTTATAGCAATTAGCGTGCATGATTTTTTTTTTCCATAATAATAAAATGTACATGAATTTAATGAACAAAAAAATAAGATTGAATCGATGGGCTAAATAATTGAATCAAAAATCAATAAGTTGCTCAATCCAATAGATATAAGTAAATCGAATTTCAATGAATTGATTATATATATAAATAATATTTTGTTTTCTATAGATTATAGAATAACAGTAAAATTTTTTAATTTTTGCAAAGAAATTAAAAAGTTTTATTTTTTATTATACGTTAAGAACATAAAATCTAATAATTTCATAATCAGTAAATGTGGTAACAACCCCCATTTTGTAGTATAAAAAAGTTGCTATATAAGTTAGGATTCAAACTCAAATATATTAAACGTTATTTCTTAAAAATAATTATACGAATTAATTAAACTAAATTTCAGATTTTATTTAACCATCCCTTTAAAGTTTCCTTTCAAATGGCCCAACTACTGGCTGGTCTAAGTCAAATGAAAATTTTGTTTGTTTGAGACTTGAATGACCAACAAAATATGAAATCATAAGGCCTATGCCCATGAAGAAAAGCATTGATTTTGGACTTAAATGTTGATGGCTGATAGCACTCACCATCCATCATCCCCCTAATTAACATTATGTAATTGTAATTATTGACTGCAAACCCATTTTGTTATTTAAAAAAAATAATAAAAAAAAAAGGAAGAAAACCCATGCTATAAATTTCTTATTAATATATCTCATAATAGGAGTCCTAGTTTATTTCGCAAATTTCATCTCAATCAAACCAACAATTAAACTTAATATCTTTCAAAAAGAATCTTAAACCCTAAAAATTATGTTTATTATAGATAAACATCTCTTTGTTTGTATGATAGGAGGAAAAATATTCAACTTAGAACCCAAGGTTCGGGTGATTGCTCAAATCAAGATTTGACTTTCTAATTGTAACAATTAAGGATTCAAGCTTTTCGAATTATAACAATTCCATCCAAAAAAAAGCTTTTATTTGTATTAATCCGAAAAGCTTAGACCCTTAATTAGTATGATTAAAATATCAGATTTTAATTTTGAGTAATGTTGGCTTTAAATTTAGCATTTAGCCTATGATTAAAACAATGAATCACATTAAAAATCAAGTTTCTTCCTAATAGGGTTGACTTGAAAGTTGAAGAAATACAAAGTTGAACAATAGTGTGATATTTGTCCATCAAAGTCTCCTCTTCAAATTTTAAATACGTTTGTAAATGGCATTTTCATTTTTCTTTTTCTTTTTTTTTTTTTAATATTTAAGGTAATCAAAGTTCGATATCCGATCACTTACGATGACCTTGTTTTTTTCCGCTATCCTTGCCCTTACATGTTCTTCTTTTTGGTTCGTAAGATATTATACAGATCAGCAAGATACCATATTACCTTTGACATTAACCTCAAAATGAAAGTTTTAACTAGTTAAATATATATGATTCAATTAACTAGTGCTTACAGGATACATATATATATATATATATATATATATATGATTAATCTAAATATGCCATTGGCTTTTAATCTAAATAATAGATATAAGACACTGCTTTCGAAAAAAATAAATGATAGATATAAGATAAAAATGTAAATACAATTAAGTTTATATCTAGTTAAAGACTTATTTTGATACAAATTGAAAAATCAATGAATTATTTTGATTGAAATCAAAAATTAAAAATTTATTCAGAAACAATAATTTTTTTTTTTTAAAAAAAGGATGTTGTAAATGTTATCATTCTCTTGTAAGTCAATTTGGCTGGGAAGGTGAAAATGAGACAAGCTCATCAACCAACGGTTGAAGGCAGAATTTTCAAATCATTGGGGTCACATGGGTCCAGCTTTAGGTGCAACGATAAACGTATTATAGCGATATTTGTTTTTCTGACCCCAAAAATGGGGGAAAAGAAATTCAACAGCAAACTTTGGTAAGTGATACTGATTTCACAGTCTACAATTGATTTCAGAAATACATAATTTCTACCAAAAAAAGGTTTCTAAGTAAATCTAACAATCAATATATTCATATTGTATTCATATTAAATTTTTATATTATAATTATGTTTAAAATATTATATATTTATATTACTTTTGCCACGCTTATTATTAATGTTATATAAATTTTAACATATTTATATATTAATATTATATTTTAATTATTTTTAACATATTGTGTTCTTAATGTCAAGTAATCATGTTATGTCCAAAATTATAAGATCAAGTTTTAAGAATTTTTGGTCGGGAACATCTGCCCCACTGCATTCTCAATTGCACCTACTAATAGTAATTTTGGACACAAAAATATTTAACTAAAACACCTAGCAAAAGAAATGACATAAACACAACAAAAGTAAATGAATATGTCAAAACTTATATAACACAAATTATCGACGTGTCAAAATTTATATTAATATATAACACTTTAAATACAATTATAACTTAAAAAATAATACGAACATGACACAAAATTATCCGATACATGCTCAATCTTCAATCCAACATGATGCACGACTTGGATACAACATGCCTTGTGAAAAGGATCTAAAAAAAAAAAGGCCATGGTGGCATTGACAAGAAGCAAACCCAAGACGTGAAAACGAAAACAGAAATATATATATATATATATATATATATATATATATATATATCTCAAGTGGTTGGTTTAATATCTCTGCTTCGCATGTAGGTTAAAAATTGTGTTGGTAATTCTGCTAGAAGTGATTGAACGATAGAAATCTCTCCACCTACAAGTGATAAAGGATTGTTATATTCCGAACTACAAAAAAAAAAAAAGTTTCTGAAACATTTTTAATCAGTTTCAATACAGTACCATCGTAGGGAGATGACTTACTCTGTACATCCCGAAATGGAACAAACTGAACAATATCGCGCGAAGCCACACGTCCAGTTGTGCTTTCAAGTCGTTCTCCTTTGTCCGCATCTAAAATCTGTAACACAGATTTGGTTAATATACCAATCAAATTTTCTAATCGAGTACCGATGATAAAAGGATGAGTATAAGAGGGTATAAGTCGTGAGTACCTCCATTTCTTTGAAGTCGGCCCCTCCAACTCCGACAATGAGGATCGACAAAGGGAGATCCGAAGCTTTTACTAGGGCATCTTTGGTTTCTTGGAGATCAGTTACTACCCCATCCTAGAGTGATATTAACAACTCTTAGAACCAGTGCAAAGATTAACAACCCTTTTCTAGTAAAGAATAGAAAATCTAAAAGACATGAATGTCGGTAATGGATACTGATAACATAATGTTCGTTAGGTGCATATATCAACTTCAGCTGCCCGCTAGGAGAAGCCATCCCTCTCTTTTCTATATCTTACCGTGATTATCAACAAAACAAAGTATTTTCGAGCACCATTGGCCAGAGATTCACTGGCAATTAGTGCAGCTCTGTTAATCACATGTCCAAATAGTGTTGGCCCTGCAAGCGAAACATTAAAAAGGGCACTGGTATACGCCATCATAATTCCTTGGATTCCTTCAACCTGAGAGAGAATGATATTTAGTTAATTTCGGGCAGGAGTAAGAGATGAGGGCATCCGAGGTTCAGGAATAGATTTCTGCCAGCAACGGCTCACCTCACAGTAGTTACTGCTTCCATTCAAGTTGAAACAATGAGAAACGGGACCATCAATGGGTCGTGCTCCAAATCCCCAGGCAGGAAAGCGCTTATCTGTATCATAAAACTGCAATACCTCTCCAACGTCGTAGATTGCCTGCGTAAAAAGATGCATGACATTTTCTTGGGTACCCGTAAAAAAAAAAAAAAAAAACCTATTGAAGAAATCCAATTCTTACTTTCTGGTATGCATTCGGCCGTCCTGATGGATCAATATAATGCAAGGAGTCAGGGAGGCGGGGATTTCCATTTGAAGCTGATAGACCAGAATCAAGAATTAAGATGTAAGCATATATATAACCCATGGTACTTCTGCAAAACTGCACAAGCAGCAAGACATCCACACATATCTATGCAGCTTTTAACAGTTTCATATTTATGTAAGCAAGTCCTAGTGCCACTATCCCCATCGAAAATGATGTGATGATGATACAAA
This sequence comes from Adansonia rubrostipa, assembly GCA_038381775.1. Classification (NCBI taxonomy): domain Eukaryota; kingdom Viridiplantae; phylum Streptophyta; class Magnoliopsida; order Malvales; family Malvaceae; genus Adansonia; species Adansonia rubrostipa. The sequence continues at coordinate 3,961,606 of JBBYHM010000013.1, forward strand.
TGAAACGAATAATTTCTAAAATAAGAACACAGGTCAATCTTCCAACTGAGCATATAATAAAAATTTAAATTACGAATACAACAAAGACACTATGAAAAAGCCAGAAACAAAAGATCTTTAAAGTTTTGAACAAATATATGGTAAAATTCTCCACGTTGCAAGATGCGTTGAAATGCAAAGAGAGTGTCCTACGCCCAAGGGCATGACATGCATATAAGTATGCATGACATGCATAGATTATCAGAAACCTTGGCATGCCCATAGATGACTAGAAGATGAAAGCACAATTATGCCTTTGTGCCTCATCGTAGAATTGATTAGCATCAAAGGTTGACATACTAATAAGATGGGCATAACTCAAATCCAAATAGGAAGCAAGACCAAGACAAACAAAAAGTATTCCATGTATGGCATGAATGACAACCTGACTTGACGCTTTGATCTCCTATAAGTTGTTAGAAAGTAAGTAACGAGGTCCACACGGAAAATTATGTCAATGTTACAAGTAAACAGTAAAGTACCTGTGAAATCAATAGCCACCATAAAGTTCAGCTCAAAACCCCCAGCCAGGTAATCGAGGAAGGTATGTTGGACAGTCTCAGAGAATTTGTCCACAAAAAGCTTGCTTTTTAATGTCTGCCTCAAAGTTAGCAAATTCATAAAATAAAGCTAAGTAAAAAAATGTATTATGCAATTAATTCCAATTCATAGAGTTAAACCTTGTTTTGGTAATAATGCCCAATCAGAGTTGGCAAAAATAAATTTTCTCCTTCCCTTCCAGAATGAAGCTTTTCCAAATCTGCTAGTGATTTCTGGACTTTTCTGATAAGACTCAGAAAAGAAGCAACATCAGCAAGTAGCCAGAGGAAAAGGAAAAAAAATGGAAAATAAGATCTACAGTTACCCAATCAGATCGTGGTTTCCATTGCTGTTGAAGTCAAAGCACTCTATCACTAATGGACTATCCTGAAAGTTTATTTAGAAAATGAAAATTCAGAAGCAAGCAAGAAACAAAAATGATAAAGGCCAATTTACAAACAAATGCTCAACACCAATGATGAAAGCATCTGCTCATGTTTATATAGCTGATTGTAATTCATAGAGGGCTCAATAGTAATAAACAATTCTTTGGTTAAAGAGCGCTGACTTTTGAGGAAGATCAGGAACTCAGGATTACTAACAGGAAGAATGAACAAATTGACGGAAAGGAAAATGTTCTTTTCCAGTAAGGCCTCAAAATTATACCGAACTTCCACTCTGTGTACAGAATCAAAGAAATAGTAAATCTTGTTAGAGAGTATGAACGAGAAGCTGTAATACCTTGCTTCCAACTTGTTGAATGTTCAGAAACACTGGCTTCCATGTTGGGTTGAGATCATTCTTCAAGACTTCAGTCTTACATACAGGAATAGAAATCCCACTCTCCACAAGTTTTGATATGACCAAAAAGGGATCCTGCAAGACGAGTCCAGAATTGCACCAAAAGATAACTAATATTCCTGATAAAGGTATGAACAACAAAATGTAAAAGAATATAAAATCAGCAGTACATACACTTTTTGAGAAGAGATCCTTAGATTCTAAATCTAAACACCTTAATGTCATCTCTACAGCACTCTTTGAGCTAAAGGATTCCTCAGCATGCACAGTAAGCTTCCCACGGTGTTGAGAAGGGGTTGATGAGACAGATTCCTCTCTGCGTACAAGATCCAAGGTTAACGACCTGTTTGGTTTGGTTACAATCTGTAACATAAAAACAATTATTTGATGAGTAACTATATCTGAATTTGTAATTTAACTAAATGAAGTAAAGCAAAGAAAGCAAGTGAAGACTCCTTGATTTCATTTTAAATCTAAGTGTTTTTAATAAAACTAAGGCATTCCAGGCCAGTTACATTATATTCTTTGCATTCAGATATTTATGCTATACCTCTGATAATGTGCAACTTGCCTCACCAAGAGGTTGCTGCTCCTCCAGCTTAAGCAACTGTGTAGAAATGAAAGCATCAATTAAAGATTTCATGCTTCTATGCTCTATTATGAGAGTGACATATGGAGAAATTGTTGTCAGGGCAAATATATTTTCCAAATAACAGAAAAGTAAATAAGCATGGTAATAAACTAAAACTTAAGAGAAAACAAATCCTAAAAAATTAAAACAAAAACAAATACAAAATATATCACAAACTCAATATATATATATGTACAATATTCCCTCCAAGCTTTTCAGTTTGTAAACTTAACTATTTTAAAGGGGAAGCAGAGTGGCAAGAACAAGGAAAGGCAGAATTACTCAAATATACCTTTAATTCAACATTGTGATACTGAGTGTCAACATCAAAGACATTAAACCTGTGATCAAGTCCAATTAAATTACATGAAACCAACCAAATCATCATTTTGCTGATCCCAAAAAAAAAAGGGATAGAACTTACACCAAGTTTTGGACAGCCTCAAATTGATAAGTAATCGTATACTTTGCAATCCATGTAGGATTCAATGAATTGAGAACTACTTCAGTACGAAATACTTCGTTAATTGCTCCATCTCTTTCTTTAATATAAACCACCAACATTGGATCACTCTAAAGCAAACAAAACTTATGAGATATCAGGCTAAGTTTTCTGCAACAATAGTACAATTCTCACAACCAAATAGTAATGCGTGGCAGAAAAGTACATAAATGTTTTTTAGGTGACACAAGAACTGCAACTGAAAATGTTTTAAGTGCCTACCAAGCATTCAAACTAAAACTAAGCAGAAGCTTTCTTTTCATTTATGATAGATTTACCAATCTGACACTTGTCTCAAAAATTTTCTTGTAAAGCATGTTACAACCTAAGATACAATCAAGAAGATAGGAGAAATCCTAGAGTTTGTGCATGATTCTTGGATTCATTAAGGCCATATTTCTAGGATGCTTTAGGAGCCTTTGCTTTATCAGTTTGGATATGGAATTAGTAAAGGAGTTCTTTAACTAATTCAGATTATGCTATTGCCTCACATATTCATCCTTCAAACCTGGCATGATCCACAACCTTCAGTCGCAGTACAACTCTAACGGCCACTCACACCAGAACACAACATCCTTATTCGCTACAAGAAGAGTTAGCATGTCTTCATTGCTCGCTTAATTAGACCATTTAACCTATCTATATGGCAGGCCATAGAGAGTGACTTCTCACCTTCAACTCCCTAATCCTACAACCAAATTCTTATTTTCTAAATTCCACTTATTCAAAGGCATCATTAAGTCATCTCACACCCGAAGGATCCTCCACAAATTCTAATAGCAGCTATCAACTAATGCAACCAGGTATTTCCCTTAAGCTTGGAACTTTTCATAAGTAAGCTTTGCTGAATTGTTCGCAATAATTTTAATTTCAACAACAAAGTCACATATGGTATTGCGAAAAAACGGCACTGAATCATTGCTTGTAGAGCAAATAAGCTAGGGTTCGTCTTTGCATATATATATATATATATATATATATATATATATATTCATATAAGTATATACCTTGGAGAAAACGTCCCGGTCTCGCAAACTTGTAGCAGAAAATGATAACTGCATAAGATCATTTTGCATAGAAGAGTCAATGCAACAGCAGAGAGATTGCAAATTTCAGAAAATCTAGAGAAAACGAATCAGAAACTAGCTTATGTTAGTCAACACTGATGAAAATCAAAGACTAAATACTAATAAACCTAGAAATCCATACTTTAATGAATTTGATAAATAATTTTCCATCAAATTAAGCCGTAAAAAAGCTGCGTTAAATCGATTAGCCAATCATCTACTCGGTAACGATTTAAATTCAACCTTTCATTATAAGGCAAATCTAGCCATTTTAGTCATTATCACTAAAAGTAGCTTTAAGAGAGAGGAAAAAAAACCTCGATCTGAGAGTAGAGGCCGTGGATGCCACGAGACCTCAAGTACATGTCGATAGCGTCGTTTTGGTTGCTAGTGGCGGCGGATGTGGTGGTGCCACCTACAGCCGCCATACCGCCGCCGACGTCCGAGCAGCAATTTCCCATCTATAAACTTTACTCGCGGATTCTGTTTTTCAACTCTCGGTAAACGGCATATATGCATGAGCCCCCCCTCCCCACCAAAAAAAAAAAAATTCAAAAGTGAAGTAAATTGATTGGAATTTTTTTTAATGAAAATTAAGAAAATGTGGAAACTTGAGTTCTTTTATAGGGAGCTTTCATTTCATGCTCCTCCGACAATGCTAGGAATCCCACTGGCCCACTTTTTTTTTCCCCCGCTTTTGTTGGGCTGTACAAAATTAAAATCAGCGCCAGAAAACGCGTTGCTGAAAGCGCGTTTTGGATCCTTGCAGTATATAAACATTTTTATTAATACCATTAAATAAATATAGATATAATATTTGACATCTAACAAGATTGTAATATCTGATAAAATATTATATTATTATTTTTTTAAAATATCATATGTTATAATTAGATTTACTGTTAAATATTATATCAATATTAATTTATCGACATTAATGTGAAGTATGGTGTTTGAAAAAATCATAATATATATCAATTTAAGCTAAAAATTTTTGAAGATACTCAATTAAAAAAATAATATAATACAAGGATCATTCGCACAATTAACCCTTATATTTTTGTAAAGCAATCGTAGATTAAAAAAATGGGTAAGTACTCATTTTTAAATTCAATTAGTTGAAACCTGGTTGATACTTTGATAATTTTAAGCAAGCACCATGTTTAATAAATTTAACACGGTAGATTTAAAGGTAATTAATAAAATATGTTCAATATATATATAGTATTATTATTTAAATTATTATATATTTAATTATTTATATTGCATTTATATTACCACACTCTAATAAACATGATAATAGCATAATTAATACAATATATTACGTTTAAATATAATTAATGCAATATGTTCAATAAACATATCTTATGGTATTATCATTATATTTGTACGACTGATACGATTACTAAATGAACAAAAATATAAATTCTTTTTTTAATTTTAACTTTTTTATTAAAAAATTTTATTATTATATACTATAAACAATTTAAATTTAAATGAAATTTAAGTGATACAAATGTTTGTAACTTACTCCTTTTATTGACACATAATAAAAGCATGAATAAAATCAACCCCTCATTTATGGAAAAGAAAATGAAGGATGGGGAAAGGTTGAATAGGTTGAAATAATTGAAACCTATAGAGTGTGAACAAGCAATCATAAATTCTAAATGTAGTATTCTTCATGTAAAAGTGAAAGTTTAACTTAATTTCAAATTTGATAGGGAATAACTTTAATTCATTTAAATTTAAATTTGATTTAGCTAAATTTAATATGTAAAAATTAATAATTCAAAATTAATCAATTTGAACTCAAAATAATTTAAACTCAAAATGATTAAATCTAATAAAGACGAGTATTAAATCAATTCACCTTAACTCGAATATAATTAATTTAAATGTTAAACTTGATTGATCTAAAACTGAAATGACTTAAAATTTTTAAAATCCAAATTCACCCAACTAATTAAAGAACCATTTATCACCTATTTTATTCAAATTGAAAGCGAATGTTGGGTAAATTTATCCGTATCAATTTTTTAAAATTTTTTATATAATTGAAAGATCATACTTTTATATTTGTATTGAAATATATATCGAATATAGATATTAAATAAAATTAAAAAAATCGAATAACATAATTTATCATTGCAAGCAACTTGGAAAGAAGGATTTGGACCCAAATTTTAACAAATACTGATCCTAAAATTTAAAGATATCCACTAAAGTTACATGCAATATTTGATAATTCTATTTATTGTTTTCAAAAATATTGGATAAAAAATATTATTATACACAATAATTTTAAAAAAATTATTATTAAAGTGCTTATTAGTAAAATCTTTTGTTAATATAATTTAATTTTTAAAAATAAAATTTTGAATGCATCATTTTATTTTTTAAAATATACATTTCATATTTTTGGGGAAAAAATTAAAAGTATAAACAAAACTGGAGAGAAGTTAAAGTACTCAAGTTTTCTTTTCCACGACGTCATTGCATTGTTCTACTTATTATAAAGCAGCGGAAAGGCAGGAACATCATTCCATGGCGAAGTAATGAGAAAAGGAAAGCAAATTGTTGACACTGTCCAGAGGCACAATTAGTCACCGGTCGGCGGCTTATTCACTTATTCTGTTCCAAGTTTTATTTTTTTTAGTATTCATATTTAACATTTATATTTAATATATATCGAGATATAATCAATTAATAGATAAAATTATTCATTTGATTTGTACAGATTCGGTCTTAAAAGAAATTTTAGTAATTCAAATAAATCTGGACAGATTTCAATTGTTATTTAATAATAAAAATTTTTAATTAAATTTAATTATAAAATATATAAATATTAATATAAAAATAATTTTTTACTATTTTAATATTATTTATATAGTAAAACAAGTTGGTTGGAACCCAATCGAGTTTGAACTTAGACAAAAAAAACTTTTTGGATTACAATCTAAATTGATTTGTTCAATGAATAACTCTATGTACATTAATATAAAACTGATAAAAATATGTATTCGTATTAAATATAGGCAAATCTGAATAACAAAATTGTTTAATGCTGAACTCCTAAAGGCAAAGCATAATTAGTAGAACCAAACCCACGTAATTGCAAACTTGTAATGGCCTATTTTATTTTATTGTTGAAAAGTGGGCATCAAATCTTCAATCAAGTGGAAACAAATGAATTTTTTTTTTTTAATTTAAGAATGGCCCCACTTTCATCTTTATTTTGTTTGCTTTTCCTTTTGTTCCCTGCAAGACATTTTCCAACTCAATTAATCTCTCTCAGCGATAATAAATTCAAAAATAGATTTACTGTGTTTAAGAGATCATACGCAGATTCGATAATTTAAATATAATATAAAAAATATAAATATAAATATATTAATATATTAAAATTTATATAATATAAAATTTTTAATATATCAAAATATATGTATTATAATATAATTATATGAATTATCGAATTTAAAGATCGTGAAAGAGAGACAGAAAGGAAACCCATGATGGATTCATGGTGCAGCACATGGAATCCGAAAGAGCTGTCTAGCGAATCAAGAGCCAAGCATAGTGGTAAGCAATTACGAGTACATTTTCATGGTAGAGGGCATGACATGAGAGCCAAATTCCAAAGAGATTTATGGTCTGAATCTGATTTTCCATAAATATATATATATATGTCGTGGAGTCAACGGGCACAAACGGTCAAGAGGTCAACCACTAAAGTTAGAAGTGGAAGCAGATGCAGATTGCAAACATGCAAATATAAATACAATTAAGTTATTCTAATTCTTTAATTTTTTTAAGTATTTGTATGTAATATTCATATTTAATATATATTAAAATATAAATATAAAAATATGATATTTAAAATATATAAAAAAATTTAAAAATTAAATATATTCGTATTAAATATATATTTATATTTAATATTTATCAAAGTCTGTATCAGATGAGTATTTTACGACGGCCAATAGCTAAGACACCTAAGATAGTAATAATCCCATTGCATACAATGTAGAAAATCCACTTTGAAAGGCAATCAAAACTGGGGATAGTAAAGAGAGAGAGAGAGAGGGAGGGGTCCCAACGAGCCGCGAGGGCCGAAGATTTCAAACTTGCTGACAATGAAATGTAGACCAAGTTGGTGGGTCTTAGTCAAGATCAACCTTGCACCAGTGGTGGTCCAACGTTCATCTGAAATGATTTCTTTTAATTTTTGAATCAAATACTGCATGTTAATTGAGTTAAGATTAATTTGGTCAAAATTAGTGATATTGGCTAATTAAACTGATAAGGAAGCTTCGCATCAACATTTAAGATAATGGCTGCTTAGGTAATCAGCCAAGCTTGTATTTTTCAAGTCAAAGTATTGCATATCGATGAATAGTAACTGTTCAGGTATTGATTCGGCCAATTAAATAAGCAAAAATAATCAGCATTTTGCCACCGGAATCTATAGTTGTGATGCTGGATACTGATCACATCCCTCCACTTACTGTAGATCACCAATCAACTAAAATTAGGCTTTCAATTTAAGCTAAAATATTCTTTTATCTTCAATTTTGGGTATTTACTACTACATACATATCAACCATGATACATACCCAGGTTTAGAATGAGTATAAGATATAAGTACGCATTTAATATAAATATATTTATCTACTCAGTACGCATTTAATATAAGGATATTTAATTTATTTAATTTTTTATGTATTTAAAAAATTATATCTTTATATCTATATTCGAATATATATCATATATAAGTATCGAACATAAATATTCAAAATGTGTTCATCCCAACTTTTTAAATCTATAATGAGTTTGAGCTGCTCCTGCGAAGGATATACGTAAGCATAGGGAAGAGTCCAGTTTGCAGCTTCAGGTATTGCCACTGTTAGCATATATGACAATACTGACAACAAAGCATTTCACCAACAATTTTTTTTATTGTAATCTTATAATTATTTAATTATTGCATAAAATTATATAACGATCTATAACGTAAAATTATGATTCCATATAATAACCTCAGAAACCATATAGAATTCAGGATCGTAATTCGTTAATTGCACCACAGTTATTATAGGCGAGATGGGTCAGAATTGCAGCAAAACAGTTTCCCCCTCTCTCTTTGTAATGGTAGCTGATACATATTACCTGTGGCGAGCTGTTAATTAATACCTGTTGTCCCATGTCTGCAATTGCATCAAAACAAGAAGACGTCAAATCTTGAAAAGAAAGCGTCGGTGTTCTTGGGATGGCCCATGTTTGTAGTGGACCCGAAATAGTGTTGCTGCAGATGAGGGGCTCTGAAACTGGTTGGAAATAATTGAGTTGCCAACCCAGTTACATTTGGCTCAACTGCATGGACGTTGTCCTTGCCCTGTTAAAGCCCCATTTTCTGAATCCATTGAGACTCTTAAGGTTGGCACACACGAATCCATGCAAAAAGGTGGCCCTGACTGATTGATTATGGGTTGGACCAATCAAGACAGAAAACCCACTAACAAGTCTAGTCTTTTTTTTTTCTCTTTTTGTATAAAATAGATCTTACCTTAGAAATAAAATAAAAGTTATAAATATTAAGATTTGAATTTTAATTTTACTATATATTCATTAATTACATAAACTGATTAAACTAAACTTATATTTATAAACAAATCTAGTCAACGGTTAATAAACTAATTTTTTGTACTTAATCAATTCGTATAATCATTCTTAAAAATTAACTTTCAACATATTTAAAATTCAAATCTAAATATCTACGTTCTTTTTTCTAACCCTAAACCATAACTTTTCCGTTCCAAAAAGTTAAAACCAACCTTTAGCATGATTTGCTGCGCTGCCTTACCTGTCCTTTTGTTCTTAAAATAATAGTACGTATGACAAACCGTTTGAAATGTGAATACAACTTGCTACCATTAAAAAGCAAACACCAATGGATGTAGAACAGCAGTGACGAGTTAAGCGCCCAAAAAATATGTTCCATTCGTGATAGCAATGGCAATGGCAATGGCAATGATTTGAAGATGTGAACAAATCTACTAATAAAAAGTAGAGCCTTCAACCAATGC
>JBBYHM010000013.1:3976379-3992279 GCA_038381775.1 Adansonia rubrostipa
AAAGCCAGAGCAACATTAAAGAAACCTGAAAGGTAAATACCCAACAACAAGAATTTTACTGGTTGCAAAATAGATGCTTCTTACCCAGTTTGAACCATGAACAGATTGAAGTCGCAAGGATTTGGCAGAACACTCATGCATTTAGTTTCTATTTGATGCCTGAAGTCTGCTCTTCCTACAGACACATCGAACCCGATAATTCTTTTGTCTGCCCCAGCCGACAATAGAATCTGCTTTTGCTGCATCCCTGCAACTCCCATGACAGCGGAAGAATGCAGATTCCTATGTAAGGACTTTGGCTTCCATACATTCTCACCTCTCTCATTCCAAAGCACCACCGCATGATCACTGCCACCAGTGACAAAACAGGTACTTTCCCAGGGCAAGAATATTATGCTGTTGATGATACCTTTGACATGAGGCTTATCCTCTAAATAAGTCACACGGGCTCTCTGTCGTTGCACATACAAGAAAAAGGAGAATTTGCATAAAGATAGGCCCCTACTAAGATGGAAATCGAATTTTTTAAGTAAAAAATTACAGGGTACTTAGCTTGTCCAGAGACTCCATATATCCAACAATATATTACTTCTGAAAACAGCAGCAACAAGTATTTTTCAAAACAACAAATTACAACCATCGCGCTTACCCCTTGTGTTTTGTTAAGATTTAGTACTGATATCTGAGAATCCCCAGCATCTGCACTGTAAACACAAAAAAGGCTGTTTCCGTGTGGATGCCATGCTATATCTTCTGGCCATCTTCTCTCTCCTGAGGATGCGCAATCTGTGCTACTAAGAAAAGAGGCTGATGACCTGAAGTTCAAGGCCAAAAAAAAGAAGAAAAAGAAAAAGAAACCCTTAGGACTCAACGGATAAATTTGACAGAAAGGAAGAAAAGACTTATGGGTCTGATAAAATTGACAAAAATTTGAATTTACCCTCTAGCCTGAATTTGCCACAAATTGACTAATCCATCCAAAGCACTGCAATCCAACACACTAGCAACAATCAGATTGTATAGAATACAAAGAAAATATAGACTTTGCCATGAATAAACAGTTGAAACAATGAGGTGCAGGGGGCCTTCCATTAGTGTAAGCCCTACAAGCCAATCGTTATGGCTTGTAAGGCATTATCATTGAGTGATTTTATGTAATCAAACATTATATTTATTTAATGGTATAAAGGTGTTTCTTTATCCATAAGATTTAATTCTATAATTGTTATAAATTTCTTATGCATATAAAGCCCACGAAGCACATTGGCCTTGCAAGGGAATTGCAAAGAGTTACAATTATGAGACCCCTGTACATCAAAGCTGTGTTTCTAAAAACATTTCTGGTCATCGTATTGTCAAGACAAGGCATTGACAATGCACAAATACTGGCATATGTAAGCCTCCATGCATAGGATGCATGCAACTAATCTCATAAGTTGAAGTATATAGATACTTGAGGACATCATATGGATGCTTGTTATGGTAACAAGTTCACTGAATATGACCTGTTATGAGAGTTTCATTTAGTATTTCACTCAAGTGCCTATGGAAATCCTCTCATGTGTCAGTAGCGTAAGTGATCCTTAGACTTGTAACACCAGGTCATCTTGTATGAGGAGTGTCATGCTTTGATTTCATCACGAACGGGTCCACAATAGATGGATGTTTATGCTAGGGTGGTTTTGAGTATGGCATGAATCATATGGCAGATAAATTAGTGGTCCAGAAAGGATTTACCACCCCAAGTGATATAAAGGGACATATCTCATATGTACTTGGTTTATGTTAACTCAAAGTCCTTGGCCAAGGTAATATTGATTAAGGAGTTAACACATAGGGGTTGCATACTAATATGGAATGAGTTAAGAGTAGACACTAAACCATGCTCTTGCTAATTCTAGGATTTATGATGAAAGAATATTTATTACACTGAGATACGAAACACTGGTGGGCTTGTCAAAACCATCTTGACACTTCCTGCATATTGGTGGCCATGATGCATTGCTTGATGCCAAATTTGGTCCATAAATATATAATATTCTTAATTAAGCTATTTGATATTTATCACCAATATGATGGGGCATAATGGGTCACACACATAAAGGTGATTAGTAGAAATTAAATTGAGATCGGGCTAATATGTCTAACACAAGTAATGGTTACTTAGGCTCAATTTGAATGAGTTCACATGAGCCAGAGGCAAAATTGTAATTTCTCAGAAATTAAAATTTTAACCCTAGATGTATTTAACCTAAATTAGTCATCCTATATAGTCTAAAAGAGACTACAGAAATCGGCCAAGAGACCTCTAGGAACCTCTTTTGCGTTTTTCATAACTTCCTTAAGTAGGGATCGCATAAATTTGAAGGTTTTGAAGAAAAATTGTTCTCTTCTCAAATTTGATTATTGAATCAAGGTCTTCTAAGAGTAAGGGAAGGTTTATTGAAACCTAAGCTGCTAGCACGACTCCCGGCAACAAAGTCTCTTTCTTATTGAAGGATATCTGGGTCAACTGTGTGAATAACCATTAGAGGCTAGACGCTTGAACAACTTTGATTTATGACAACCGGGCTCGGTGCTTTTGATTATTAGGTCATGGAATAGTAGAAAGACTTCTCAAGAGTGAGGTATGTTTGAATCTTGAATAGTTCTTTAGGTTTCTTGATCTAAAAAGATTAATCAAGATCTTGCAAGATAATCCTATTTAAGGAGTTTCAGATTATCTTTATTGTTACATTTCTACTGCCATGTTTATATGTTATTTATAAAATTTTTGTAATCTAATTACTTGCTGCCCTGAGACTTCCTATACCTTCCATCATGCCACTACATCCAAACTCTCACATAATCAATGGCATAAGTTTCTTTTCATTTATCAAAGAGCATACCTGGTCACGAAAAGCTGATCATTCACCGGACATACAGCAAGACTTCTCAGTTTTCTTTTGTGCTGACTAGAGATGTGATTGCTTGAATAGGAGCCGATTGTGGTTGGTGAAGAGCTGCTTCGTACCAAGGGAATCAATTCCTTGTGTTCTTTTTGTTCTGATACAATAGAAAATTTGAAACGTTACATGTTATCCGTCATAAAAATAGGTAATGAATCTAGTAAAAGGCGAGTGCCTTACCAAACTTCCTTTTAACCCCTCTATCTTTATTCTCAACAACCTCCATATTGGCAGAACTTCTATGAGATGTCTCAGCTTTTACTTTTACAGCCCTATTAGAGGCAGCGCTTGCTTCAAGAGCAATCGTAGTCTTTGCACCAGACCCTGCTGGTTTTATAGGTTGTGAAATCTTTGGATTCACAGAAGGGATTACAAGTTCAGTTCTCGGTTGAGGTTTGGTTTTAGAACCCCCATTTATATGTTCAGGACTAATTGATCGGGGCTCCACCTTCACACTTTTAGTTGCCAGAGAAGCATTAGAAGATGCTGTATTATTTCGCCCTCGAAGGCAGGCCAATTTAGATTGTGAATCTTGCAGCCTCTTCTCTGCTTGATCAAGCTATGTTTCAAACAAACAGGAACAACAAAACAATCAAGCGCTTCATATGAATGTATAAACCGAAAGCTTAAACCTTTACTAAAACAAAGAATCATATCAATACACTTCTCAACAATATTAACAATTTTAAGTCAATAATAGTTTGCCTACAAACACCCTGAATATCTCATAAACCCATACATCATTTAACAAAACAAATGGATGCAAAAGATTGTTTCTTTATACTCCATTGACAACTGCTTTAGGAGAGTGGATAATTTTATCACTTCATGAGATTACAAGATTCGTTTTTTCCGATTCAATATTACTTATTTCAACTTGTTTTTCTCCAAAGAGAGGCATTAAAAGCGAAATATGAAAGTGAAAGAACTTAAAAGAAGAAACTTTCCCAAATGAAAATTCAACAAATTTCCAAAAAAAAAGAAAAAGAAAAAAAACTAGAAATCCCTTAATCGAAAAAACGAAAAAATACCCAAACATCGCAAGAAAAAGACAAAGAAGAAGATGTTCATATTTCCCTATATTTCATAAAAAAAAAAAAAAATTTGAATTGGGGGAAAAGGGTGGAAGAACCTGAGATTGGTAATAGGAGATACGTTGGCGAAGATGTTCGACTTCTTTGGTGCGATGCTCGATCAAAGCCACCATTGCTTCTTCTTGCTCTGCTATGCTATTTTCGCCGTTTTCTTCTTCTTCTTCTTCTAGTTGTTCCTCCTTTACTCTTTTCGAAATCGTTGAACCCGCGCTCATTTCTTCTTCTTCACTTTTTCTCTTCACGCCACACTTTCTCTGCTTTCTCCACCCCAAAGACGCTTTTACAATTTTCACTTTGTTCTAATAATTCTTTTTCTTCCTTAGACATTGAAACTACTCATTAAATTATATAAATAAATATATATTTATATATATATATATATTAATTTAATGATATAATCAGTAATCATTCATCCATCTTTCATTTATACAACAGGTTAGAAGAAATTAATATTTTTTATATAAAAAGTTGCAATGTAAAATTATTCTGAAAAAAATTATAAATATTTATAATTCAAATTTTAAATATATTAAATTTTAATTTTTAATACTATTGTATGAATTAATTAAGATTTCATTCAAATTTTGTAAAACTTTAATTTTCCATATCATTATTTTAATAAAACTTATTTATTTACTTTAAAATTGTCTTTATTTGTAAGTAAATTATCACTATTTATTTACTTAGGCCATAGGGATAGCGTTTTCTTATTTGGGTAACAAAATAGTACATTTGAATTATTTTTATATTATAATTATATTTAAAATATTATATATAAATTTAAATAATTAATTATTTATATTATATAAATTTTAATATATTCAAATATTTATATAATATAATATTTTATTTATTTTTATACGTTGCAAGGTCTAAAAATTTGAGGATTATCTACTACACACAAAGAAAAGAGTAGTAGAGTACTCAAACTCAAGCAAGCAATGGCAAGGCAAAGGCAAAGGAAGTAAAGCAAGATATGTTTTAGGAGTTTATGCTTTTGATATAAATATATTTATTTTTATATATTTTAAAGATTATATTTTTTATATTTATAAATTAAATAAAACTTTTAAATAGTGGAGCAAGACAAGTAGATTTGATTATGTTTGAAACAAATATGATAAATGTAAAATTAAAAAATACGATACGAAACGAATATATTCTCAAAATCTATCTAATATAAATTATAAATTTATCAAAATTAATATAAATATAAAAAAATTTAAAACATAATTATAATAAAATAAAATATACGAACATAATATAAAATATAAATTATTAAATCTAGAGATAAGTTTTTGATATTATCCAATGAAGGTCGCAGTTTATTTATAAGAAATGTCTATTTCCTGTTTAATCTCTTAGAATTTTATATTCGAAGTTATCATTAGATTGATTCGTTAAAAATAGTAGATTTGGTGCATTGCTTTCGTACTTATAGGTGGGTGTTGAATTTAAATTAGGTTTCGGATCAATCTCGTTGAAATAAACACTTAATTTGAACTATCCACTAAACCTTCATTAATTAAAATTCCTTTCTTGCCACAATTCTCAGACAAGAATTGTAACCAAACAATGAATTTAAGGTGCTTTTTCTCTTGTTTTTTGCCTTTTTCTTTCAAAAAACCGTTATGACGGTGAACGAAAGAGGAATATCTAACTAGCCTTCTTCTCGGCGTCAGCTTCCATGGCAACGGAATCAGCTAACATTTTCGTCACATTTTTCAACGGTCTTTTACTGCCCTTGTATAATATCTAGCTGGACCTTATTCACAACATCGGTCTCCCCATAGATCTTCTTCCATCTCTGGAAACTGGAATTGCTAAACTTTATCACCACCACTGACTTCTTGGGCCTGGAGGCGACGTCGGATTTCCGGATCAGGGAGGGAGAGAACGGAGGCTGAATCGGGGACAGAACCTCCCTATTAGACCAACGATGGTGCCGTCCACGGAGTTGTTTTCAAACGGCGTCATTTAGTGTTTGTTGGGTCAGTGTTGGAGGGAATCTGGGGTTGTTTAATTGTTTGAAAGGAATATGAAAAGATAGAGACGCCGAGTACGCCATTGTTCGTTGACTGAATCTGAATTACTTACTTATTTCTTCTTATCTCCTCCCTTGATTTCCTCGATTCCACTGTCCGCTCGGTGAGGGAAGTTTAGCTACGTGTCTACTGAAAAGTCAGTCGATGAAGATTTTGATAATAATTTTCTTTTGCTTTCCATAGGATAAGAGACGATTGCCCCGTGATTTCCGTGGGCTCCATCTTTGATTCAAGTCATGTTAGGTTCTCAGGAAAAAAACAAGAAAAATCAGTATTTCACTGCTAACGTTCGAGACTTGAGAGTATAGACAAGCTCAATCAAACACTTCAAGGACTGTCATTTGTCCTATTCAAGAAACGTTTCTTTAAATTAATCTTTAACCTAAGAAAATAGACATTTTCTCGAAAGCGACCTTTCTTGCTTTATTCACTTAATTTTCACAGCTAAAACAAATAATTACACGACAAGAACCGAAGTGCTGATCCCAATGTTCTTTGGAATCGTCCCTTGATAAAAAGCAGCTTCTTTTTCAAATTTTTTTTTTTCAGTGTCTGAGCTGAGTTTGTCGGCCAGGATAACCATGGCGGCGATTAATGGGGCGTGGGTTTTGATTACATTGATGAGCATTTGGTGCGTTGAATCTAAGTACATGGTTTACAATACCACGTCGAAGATTGTTCCTGGGAAACTCAATGTTCATTTGGTTGCTCATTCGCATGATGATGTTGGTTGGTTAAAAACAGTTGATCAGTACTATGTCGGCTCCAATAATTCCATTCAGGTCTCCTTTTTTTTTTTTTTTAATTTCCCCTTTTTTTTTTAATTTGTTGGGGGATTTATTGATCAAGTTTTGATTTTTCCCCTATTTGATTTGATAATATTTGCAGGGAGCTTGTGTTCAGAATGTTTTGGATTCTTTAGTTCCGGCATTACTAGCTGACAAGAACAGGAAGTTCATTTATGTTGAACAGGCAAATATTTTTTTAAATTTTTTTGAAACCCCATTTAAATTGTAATTGAAATTTGTAAATAATGGAAATTATTTGTTTTTTTTTTTTTATTGATATTACAGGCATTTTTCCAGCGATGGTGGAGAGATCAGAGTGAGACAGTTCAAGAAACAGTAAAGCAGCTCATCAACTCTGGTCAACTAGAGTTAATGTAAAGGAATAAACTCAAATTTTGCATAAGATTTTTGTTATAATTTCTGGGTTTGCATTTGATCTTTTAGTGGGAAATTCTGGGATCATCTCATTTAAGTATTTTCGCGGGACATTGATAAATTGACTTGCAGAAATGGGGGCATGTGTATGCATGATGAAGCTGTCACACATTACATTGACATGATCGATCAGACGACTCTCGGACATCGGTTCATCAAACAAGAATTTAATGTCACCCCAAGGATTGGTTGGCAAATTGATCCCTTTGGACATTCTGCAGTGCAAGCTTACTTGTTGAGTGCGGAGGTAGGGCTTTCTATTTTTGTCCATCTCAATTAGACATCCATTATCTGACAATCTGATAAGTGCAAACTTCTTGGATGCATAGGTTGGATTTGATTCACTTTTCTTCGCGCGAATCGACTACCAAGACAGAGCTAAAAGGAAGGATGAGAAGGGCCTTGAAGTTGTTTGGCAGGGATCGAAGAGTTTCGGCTCATCAGCACAGGTGGGTGAAATAGTGTACTTAGGCTTATTCCGATGTTAAAAATCAGTGAGATTGCTCAGCGAATCATTTAATTTTCTCTAGATATTTGCTGGTGCATTTCCCGAGAATTATGAGCCTCCCAGTAATTTCTACTATGAAGTCAATGATGATTCACCAATCATCCAGGTAAATTCGTTGTTAGACATTACTCATGAGCTCTTACCCTCATATCATATGTTTGTGCAAAATGAGATTTTATGTTATTGTCTCCACTTGAAGGATAACATGGAGTTGTTCGACTACAATGTCCCTCAGCGCGTGAATGAGTTTGTAGCAGCTGCATTTTCTCAGGTAAGATGCCTTGTATTAGTTGATGTCTCAAGCTTATTGATTCAAATTACGCCAGCATTGCACACCTTTACGACTTCTGCTGCAGATTCAGCTTCATTTGGGCTGCTTTCCATCTGAAATATCTGTTATTTCCCGGTCTCAAGTAGGCATCGGACCAATTTAAGTGTTCTGTTATTTATATGAATATTCTCCATTAACGAAGATACAAAATTATCTTGTTCAACTGTAATTCATTCCCCCCTTTGTTAATGGAAATTGCTTTATGTAGTTGGTTTTAGAACCAATGTCTTAATTATGAAGGACTTCTGCAATTTCTTTTCGGCACTGCTGCCTTGAGCTGTATTAGAAAAAGTTGACACTTATAACCTAAAATTTCTCGTCTTTTTTCAGGCTAACATAACTCGCACAAATCATGTGATGTGGACTATGGGAACAGATTTCAAGTATCAATATGCACACACGTGGTTCCGGGCAATGGACAAGTTCATTCATTATGTTAATCAAGTCAGTATTCTCCGAGATCTTTGTTATGCTTATCTATTCTTGTAGTCGACTGCATTTTCTGGCCTTTTCGTTTGGCTTTCTTTCTGCTGTTTAAAGTTGACTAGTTATGTTACAACATTTGGCGACTATTTTTTCAATCTGTTACCTGGTCAAAATTTGCAAAATACACATGATCGTACGTAGCTGACACTAACTTGAAAATACACTCGATAAACTTCCTCATAACTGAAACCGAGAACTATGAATGCAGTGATGTCTAGATCGACACCCTCAGGCCTCAGCCCCAACAAAAAGAATGATGCGATTAACAAACATCAATATGACTTTTTTTTTTCTTGTTTCATTACAGAGAATCATGAATGCCGTGATGTCTTTTACGTGCATGGTTTCGAATTTGCTCATCTTATGGGAATAATCTTCAATTTAACATCAATATGCTAGTCTGTTTTTACCTTGCTAAAAAGCTGTTGATTTTTAATGCTTATAGGATGGACGTGTGAATGCCCTATATTCAACCCCATCGATATATACTGATGCAAAATATGCAACAAATGAGGCTTGGCCACTGAAGACTGATGACTACTTTCCGTAAGTTTAAATTTTTTGAAGTTACAATTTGTCTACGTAGGAGATTTAGCTTTGATCATGTAACCGACATTCAGAACTGATTCATGCAATCATCAGATATGCAGACCGCATAAATGCCTACTGGACTGGATATTTTACAAGCCGGCCGGGACTCAAAGGTTATGTTAGAACAATGAGTAGCTACTATTTGGTAAGACTTATTTCTTATTTAACTGGTATAACATGTCTTACATGTCTTGTAATGTCATTTTGAATCAGTTATCTATGCATAAACAACAGGCAGCAAGACAATTAGAGTTTTTTAAGGGAAGAAGTAAAGCAGGACCCAACACTGACTATTTAGCTGATGCATTAGCACTTGCTCAACACCATGATGCAGTCAGTGGCACTTCGAAGCAGCATGTGGCTGATGATTATGCAAAAAGACTATCCATCGGCTACGAAGAGGTAAAGTTCATATGTCATTTATTATCCTATTAATACTTTAGGAGGCTCAAGCTTGTTGTGATTCTCATGTCGTGATGATTTTTATAGGCTGCAAGTGTGGTTGGAACATCGCTTGCCTCTATAACAAGGTCCTCGTCAAAGACTGATAGCGGGAGCCCAGTGACTACGTTTCAGCAGGCAATAGCATGACCTATTAGACTTATCTAATTGGCTTGCTTTTCTTGGTCAAGGCTAGCTAGCTGAATTTAATGAACTTAATCTCCTTTTTTTTTTTTTCATTTTTCTTTTTCACCTCCGAGCTTTTAATTAATACTTTATGCTAAGGTTCTTGTACACCTTTCAAAGCTATTATTAGTAAAATTCTCTAAATGATTGGATATATTTTCCTAGAAATTCCTATACTGATTTACAGGTTAGAGGTATAATGAACTTGGATAAAGAAAGCAAATAGTTATTTCAAACTGAAAGTTTCATTGCCTTTTTACTTGTATTTCATGGTGGTAAAAACTTATCTTGACAAGCCATTAGTAGAATTTGTAAGCTTCTTTTTCTTAAACAAAACCTTTTGGAGATAAATTCCTATTTGTGTGGAGTTTTTATTTGCCTTAAGTTTGAGTCAGCTGATTCTGAATTGTCCCTTTTTCAGTGTCCACTTCTGAATATAAGTTATTGTCCTTCGTCCGAGGTTGATCTCTCGAACGGAAAAAATCTGGTAAAGAGACTAGCATTTGACATTTCATCTCTTTGGCTATAATTTCCATTGATTATGAAAAGATTAATCTAACTTCCCATATGTTATTCTCTATCGGCGTATTCTTCTCAGGTTGTTGTTGTCTACAATCCTTTGGGATGGAAAAGAGAGGACGTTATAAGAATTCCCGTGAGTTATATAGTTTTCTTTTAATGCTACGACCTTAACTTTCTGTCTTGTGATGTCGCACATATTTCCTGGATCCCACTTTACTCTTGTACAAAAAATGAGTGTACATCTGCGCATATACTAACTGTTCTTTTCTGTTATGCGTATGAAACTTCAAATGCATAAACTGAGACGTATTTACAACTGACATTCATGTGTGCGTTACCTATGTTGTTCCGACTCTTCATTTTTCTTGCAGTACTATGGTCTAACACCTGTGTCTGTCACATTTCTGGTCATGGGTATGACCCCTCAAGGACCATCCAATTACATGGAAGAAAAAAAAATTGAACATATCAGTGTCAGACACATATCTGTATCGAACACCCAACCCGAGTCCAAGTGACATAGTGCATTACTACTCGGGATAGGATATTTTCATATGGTTACTCTTTTGCATACACTCCCATATGCAGATGTCCCAGATGGGAAGGATGAGAGTCTATTATTTAGTTTTTATAAAAGACGAACAACCTTTTATGCATTTTGCTTAGTCCGTATGCTTTGGAAATTTGATTTTGCATTGTCACTTGCCGCAGGTTATTGATGAGAATGTCATTGTTAAAGATCATGGAGGAAAAGAAATCGAATCACAGCTTCTACCACTGCAAAATGCTTCTTTGGCCTTAAGAAATTACTATTCCAAGGTTTATTTGGGTAAATTCCCGAGTGCAACCCCAAAGTATTGGCTTGCATTTTCAGCATCTGCACCTCCTCTCGGGTTAAACACTTACTTCATCTCAAGAGGCAAACGAACAGGTTACGTATATTATTGCTATATTCTGAAAAAAATACTAATACATAGGACAATGAGATTTCTTATTAGCATTCTTTTGACGTAAAACATATATTCGGTTGGTCTTGCTTCACAGAAACAACCGTAACGGCTTTTTCAACAAGCCATGTAGTGTACGGTTCTGAAGCAAAACGAAATGATGTAATTGAAGTAGGGCCAGGCAACTTGAAACTCGTGTACTCTGCCAACCAACAAAAACTCATTCGCTATATTAACAGCAGAACTACGGTGTGATATTTGGTTCTACTTTTGCAATGTTCTGTTTCCTTTAACTGACTTCTCCTCCCCTGTATGTATTCTATTTATTTATCCATATATGTATTGTATGTGTACATTATTGCTATTGGTCTTGTTGCTCCGACCCTTCATTTTTCTTGAAGTACCCATGGTCAACATTGTATCCATATGCAATGTATATCTGGACATAGGTATGGGGATAGAACCTCCAAATACATGGAAAAACTAAGAAAAAATTAAAAATAACTGTGTCGGATGCATACCTAATTCCGATACTCACACCCCAGTCTGAGCAACATACTATTGGTTTCCTATTAAATTGCTTAATTCTATGAAACTTTTTATTGTATATGAATTTCTTACATCTAATTTCTTATTATTTGTAATTGAAGGTAAAAGAATCAGTAAGGCAATCATATAGCTTTTATTCCGGAGCTACTGACATAAAACAGGTGATAATTTACTTTTTTTCATGTCTTGTATACTCTTTGTTCTCGTTGTCTACACTATGTTGCTACAACTCTTCAATTTTTTTGAAGCACTCATGTCCGACACCTGTATCTGACATTTTTTCTAACTTGAATACGAAGATATAACCATCTAAGAGCCCTCCAAAAACATGAAAAAAACTTAGAAAAAAAATTAAACACACCTAGGTCCAACACTCATATCAGAGTCCGAGTAACATAGCTTTGCATTATTGGTATTTGATTATACATGGTAAAATTTTTGACATAGTTACTTTTTATCTAACTTATCAAAGGCCTCGGGAGCATACGTCTTTCGGCCAAACAGCACGTATACCATTAAACCTGATGACCAGGTATCTATTTTTGAAGTACACTCGTTAGAATTTATGTTTAACGGCAACTAGTTTTAAACGAGATGGCAAAAATTTTTCAGGCTTCTTTTACTGTTTTGCGGGGACCCATATTGGATGAAGTACACCAAAGAATCAATACATGGATATATCAGGTTATTTCCTCATCAAATGACAAGTTAATAAATTCGTTTAGTTTCTTTTCCTACGTAACGTTCTTTATACTTTGGCAGTTTAGCTACAATCTGTGTTAATTGGTTACATTACTTGTAATATGTCTTGAATCAAATAATAGAATTTCATATAAATACGTGTTTATTTGCATAGATGTCAACAATTACCACCAATCCAATATATTCTGCTACGGTTTCTCATGAATATATTCTATTTCATGCTCTCTAAACTCGAAAGGTAGCAGATTTCCTTAACCTCCTTTAGATAATTAACATCATTGTGTGCATAAACAGGTTACAAGAGTGTACAAGGGAAAGGAGCATGCTGAATTTGAGTTTACTGTAAGTCTATCGCATTTATGATTTATCTGAGTATTCATGTAGATTTAGGTAACGTGTTTATTCTTGATTTTAGGTTGGTCCTATACCGATTAATGATGGAATTGGAAAAGAAGTTGTGACTCAGATTTCAACACATATGAAAACCAACAAAACATTCTATACGGATTCCAGTGGTCGTGATTTCCTCGAAAGGGTTCGTTACCTGCTTACCTTGATATATTAGCGTGTTGATGGAGTATGTATAACTAGCAATATTTGATAGCTGCAATATGCTTATATGGAAATTATTATTTTGCAGATTCGAGACTATCGAAAAGATTGGAAGCTGGAAGTGAACCAACCTGTTGCAGGAAACTATTACCCTGTATGTTTACATCATTATATTATCTCCTAAATTTCTTTTGATGCAATTGGAGTTTACCGTTGTTAAGGTCAAAGCCAATATCTAAGCATTCAAGTTCAAATTTCACTTAACGAAAAACTGAATTTTCCGAAGTAGTGCGGATAATTAACATGTAATTGCAGAAACTTAGTTCATATTTTTTAAATTGTGGAGCATGGACATTTGAGTTTATTAATTTTAAGACTAGCAAATTATCTCTTGATAACATGTCTTTTACGCCTCCTTGTCCATTTAAAGATCACTAGATCAGGCATGTTATCGAGAGATAACATGTCACTGTGCTTCATCTCTTCTTATATTAATAGTACTGTTCAACAACTTTTATGGTCTGCTCTTCGATTGATTGGTCTCTTTAAGGTGCTGCACTAAAAAGTTTTATTTGCTCTCATTTCAGATTAATCTTGGGATGTATATTAAAGATGACTGTAAGGAGCTTTCGATCTTAGTTGATCGATCTGTGGGTGGATCCAGCATTAAGGATGGTCAATTGGAACTAATGCTCCATAGGTTAATCTGTTGCTTGTTCGTTTATATATTACAATTCTATAAGAATGTCAGTGGATGGATCCTTCATGTTACTCGGACTTGAGTGTGAGTATTGGATATGGATCTTCTTCCAAAAGGCTATATTCAATTTTTCCAAGTTTTTCCATTTGTTTTGGCGGTCTTTGGAGGATCATATATCCTAATACTCACGTCCAGATATGCATTGGACACGGGTACTTCAAGAAAAAATGAAGAGTCCAAGCAACATAGACAGATAGCATGGTAATAAATTATTCATTTCATAAAATTTCAAAATCTATAATTTCGGTCCTACTTTCTTTGCATAGGAGGTTGCTTCGAGATGATAGTAGAGGTGTTGCAGAAGCTCTAAATGAAACAGTTTGTATTCAAAATAAATGCAGTGGACTAACTGTAAGAGCATACCGGTTGTATCGTTGGTCTTTAGTTTGCTTCAAAACTGTACTTTTTCCATATGTATTTGTTAAGAAATCTAATTTTGGTAGATCGTTGGGAAGCATTACCTCCGAATAGATCCTCTCAGAGAGGCAGCTAAGTGGCGTCGATCATTTGGTCAGGAGATTTATTCTCCACTTCTCTTGGCCTTTACAGAGCAGGTGAAAAGCAATAAGCTGAACTGTCTTGTTGCAGATTCTCGGTCAGCCTGACTCTAATGAACTGTCTGGTTCACATTTGCAGGAAGGTGATGGATGGACGAACTCACATGTATTATCCTTTTCAGGGATGGATCCGTCCTATGCTTTACCCGATAATGTTGCAATGATAACCCTCCAGGTATATATCTCTTGTCTTGTTAATATAATTGGTCTTTGTTCGATGACCTACTCTCCCCAACATGAAAAGGAGAAAGAAAAGTGTAAAAAAGGATTCCCAGACTGAATATCTGCGGTTGTGTTCAGGGTGTTGGACTCTGCCTAATGCAATGGATATGTTATCAAATTAGAAAAATTAATTTCTCGAATCTACATACTTTACCGTGTTTCTTTAAATCTGCAGGAATTGGATGATGAAAAAGTTCTTCTCCGGTTGGCGCACTTATACGAGGTATTTTGTTAAATGTATCGGACTTTATCCGATGATCAATGTCTGATTTCACAAATAAATCTACTAAAGACATCTCATTTGCATTTCAATATCTATTGAATTCAACCATTTCATTTTCTTTTCTAAAATTTGATTTATTTTGTTCTTCGAAATGCTAGATCGGGGAGGACAAGGATCTCTCGCCTATGGCGAGTGTACAACTGAAAAAAGTTTTTGCAAATAAGAAGGTAAACGAATGCCAAGTTTGCTTTTCTCGCGAAAGGTTCCCTCTTTGCTTTCGTTTACATCTGAAAATGACTTGTAAACCTTGTTATGAGCATCTCTCATTAACTGTCCTAGGATTCCTTTGTCAAGAAGTTTATTACTAATTCCCCTGGCTAAGATCTGCTTATTGTTAATAAATCGATAAGAGAATTATTTCGACTAATAACTCTTCTATAGAGTTCATTAATATCTGAACTTATTAGTTTTACGTCCATCTATCCGAATGATTGGTCTCAACTTGGAAGAAAGAACTGGTAATAGACTTACAACCATCCGTTTTCCGGCGCATGAAAATTCTTCATCTTGTTCATTATTAACCCATCACTTAAATCATTTTCATTTCCTCTTACATTCAGATAAACCAAGTAACAGAAATGAGCCTATCTGCTAACCAAGGAAGAGCAGAAATGGAGAAGAAAAGGCTTGTGTGGAAAGTTGAAGGCTCCTCCTCGGAAGAAGCTCTGAAAACGGTGAGAGGTGGACCTGTTGATCCGGCGACTTTGGTGGTCGAACTTGCTCCAATGGAAATCCGAACGTTTGTCATTGACTTTGATTAGAAACTTTAACCACTGGAAGATAAGCAAAGTTCTAATAAAGTTGTTCATTGTTCTTGAACAATGATCAAGTTATGCCGCTGATTTCAATGTTTCATCCATGGAGGTAACCAACTGGCAATAAGATTGCTTGAAATTTCCTCGATTGACTGTATATTTTGCCAATTTTGGCATTTTAAGGCCTCCAAATTCAGG
>JBBYHM010000013.1:3992379-4160520 GCA_038381775.1 Adansonia rubrostipa
GATTTCATTCCATGTTGAAAGGCCAAGCATGAAAACAATGACTAAATTTTATGGATTTTCTTGATTTATTTGATTTTGTTGTATTTCTTTCTCTTCTATATATATATAATTTTTTGTGTTCATTTGTAATAATAATATTATCTTGAATAAATACATGTTTTATAATATTTATTATGTTATATTTATGATGATTTTTATTGAAATATTAGTGTTTTTTTATTTATAAGCTTAAAAAAATTTTGTTTATAGATTTATGATATTATTTATGAAATTTCATGATGAAAACTTTTGTCTTAATGCTTTCTATGCCTTGGATGAACCTGATTGGGCTGGATAATGGTAACTTTATTTTTATTTTTACTTTGATTTTAGGTTTTTAAGTTATTTTGTAATAATTATAGACTTAGGGACTAAATTGCAAAAGTCGTAAAGGTTTTTATGTGATATTTTTGGCTTGGCCGAGAGCTTTGTAAGCCATGAGATTTTTGATTCATGAGTTTGTAAGCATGTTTTAGGTATGTTCAATATTTTAGGGGTCATTTTGCAATTTTAAGAAGTTTATGGACTAAATTGCAAAATATGAAAAATTATTCTTTAAAGCTAAAAGTGTTTGGCCAAATTTTTATACGCATTCTTGCCATGATTTTTTTTAGTGATTCTTTGCTGGTTTGATGAATTGTTGTGATGTTTTGTGATATTTTATCTTATAGGGGTCAAAATGTAATTTTACAAAGTTTAAGGGTTATTTTGCAAAATATAAAGAAATTTTTATTTTAAGGCCGAGTTGTTTGGCCGAATTCTTATTGATATATTTGCTGTATTTTCCATGTATATTTTCATGTGATTTTATGATTTTTAGGGCATTTTACCATGTAAGGATTAAAATGAAATTTTTAAAAGTTTAGGGACTCAATAGTAAATTTTCATATTTATGGGGCAAAATGTACATTTTATTGATTTTAGCAATTTCTATTATTTCTATCGCCTTCCGTAGGGATATAGAAATTTTCAAAACTTTTCGTATTTGTTTGGTCCTCTGAAGGATATGAAATGTAATTTTCAAAAATTTAGGGGCTTGATTACAAATTTTTCATTTTAAGTTAAACTTTTAGCTTTTCCATTTAGACTAAATTCATTTGCTTTTTATCATTTTAGGTCATTTTAAGGTTCATTAGGGTTATCGGGATACTTTCATGTCAAAGGTATAACCTAGAGGCATTTTGGTAATTTTGCTCATTGTCGTAATGTTCCCTGAGGTGGATCCTCGCGGATCTATGAATGTGTATGACTTAAAATATTTTTTTGACATGGAAATGTCTTCTTGACCAAGACTTTTCTTTCACGATGTGATGAGAACGAGAATGTATGAATTCTCGACTTATGATATAGTGAAGGGGACCATAAGACGAATCGCTCATCTTATTAATCTCGAATGACCATCGCAAAATGGCCAACGCATGGAGTCACCATCGATTATTTTAGGCTAGGCATGATCGGATGCCTATTGAAACCTATGTTTTGAGTTATCAAACTCAAAACATTGATCCTGTGGTCTACGTAGTACAAAAATTCACCGTTTGGGTTTGGGAGTTGGTTACGCATGATAAGGTATGGACCTCTTCGTGATGCGCAAAATCGGTACCTTACTAGCTATGTCTTATCTTGGTTTCAATTCTTTCGATCTTACCTCATCACTATTTTGATACAACCCTCTTTTAATGTATGAATCTCATAGAAATACAAATTCAGGTTTTGATGAAAAAGATTTATATCTCATATACACCCCAAAGAGATGGGGAATATAGAAATTTTCAATAAAATGACCTTTGGATTTTACTTTGAAAATGGAATGTTCCACTTTAGGCACTGGAGAAATACCCACGCAGAGCATTACCTTTAATTTTATTTAAAATGATTTGAAAACATTAATGCAAATAATCATCACAAAGAAATCACGTTAGTAAGGCAACAAATGAAGTAGCATAACATGGATCATTCAATGCAATGATAAAGAAAAGGAATGGACTATTGGAATTTACTTGCAATTGGCATGGATTATTTGGCAATAATCGAATCGATAATTTTCAAGATGCATCTGGGTTTCTTGATTAAACAAGATTTGTTTGACATATTAATGGAAGTCCCAGAAGGAGAAAAATTTAATTGTAGTAGAAAGACAGGGTTGGAGTATCCCTTCGAACATATAGGGTTGGAGTATCACCATGGATGATGAATAATTTTGATGAAAGAAGATTTTTTAAAGGTTTATAATTTTGAAAAATAGGGTTAGAGTATCCCCTCAGAAAGTCAGGGTTGGAGTATCCCCGTGGATGACAAATAATTTGACAAAGGAAGATTTTTTAAAAGTTGACAATTTTGAAAAAAGGGGTTAGAGTATCCCTTTAGAAAGTCAAGGTTGGAGTATCCCCGTGGATGACAAATAATTTGACAAAGGAAGATTTTTTTAGGTTAACAATTTTGAAAAGCGGGATTAGAGTATCGCCTCAAAAAGTCAGGTTTGGAGTATCCCCGTGGATGACAAATAATTTAACAAAGGAAGATTTTTTAGGTTGACAATTTTGAAAAGCGAGATTGGAGTATCCCCTCATAAAGTCAGGTTTGGAGTATCCCTGTGGATGACAAATAATTTGACAAACGAGGACTTTTTATGTTGACAATTTTGAAAAGCGAGATTAGAGTATCCCCTCGGAAGGTCGGGGTTGGAGTAACCCTATGGATGACAAATCATTTTGACAAAGGAAGAATCTTTTAGGTTGACAATTTTGAAAAGTGGGATTGAAGTATCCCCTCAGAAGGTCGGGGTTGGAGTATCCCTGTGGATGACAGATCATTTTGACAAAGAAAGATTTTTCAATCTCGATAATTTTGAAAAGTGGCTTGGAGTATCCCCTTGGAAGGTTAGGGTTGGAGTATCCCCAAAAAGTGACACGTTTGACACTCTTTAGAGAAGTCGAGTTGGAAAACTTAAGTTGATAAAACTTTGTGATTTAGGAAATGTGTGAGCATTTTGACAACTTTTGGCAAAAGAAATCATTGTGAATGAGGATGGTAAAGGTGTAAAATATATTTGTGCCTTGATAGGAGCTTGTAGGAGATCGAAGCATGTTCTCAAGTCTGATCAGGGTGATACAGAGACATTCAAATATCTTGAGACGAAATTTGGGAAAACAAATTAATTTTGACCATGATCGAGAGTAAGGGATAGTATCGCGTGATCCCATTTTCTAAATTTATTCTGGATTGGTTTAAAGGCTTTAGAGGGTAAACAAGATACTGCTAGAAAGCTAACTCCATGAGGGTCAATCTAAAAATATTCTTAATGTCCCAAAAAGTCACTTTTCAGGGGAATAAATGTTCAAATTCAAATTAATTTTGCTACTGGCAAAGCATACGAGGAACAAGGTATGCCAAAATTTAAAAAATCATTTCGAACTCCTTTGGTATTGAAAAATTGCAAATAATACCTTTTCAGAAAAGGAATTTCATGAACCTTTTAGGAAAAATGTTGGATGGATTTGGAAAAGTTGTTTAGTGGGCCTAAAGGGCCCAACCAGAATGCACTTTGTTCACTCTAGGGATTCTGGATAGTCTAGGTTTGAAAAATCATAACTCTTTCATCTGAACTGATCTGGGGATGAACAAGACCTCATTTTAAAAAAAATTTGCACACTTTTAGGAAAAAAAATTATAAAAAACAAGAAAAATCACTTGGGATTTTAAAGTTATATTTCAATTTGTAACAGTGATGCTGCTCACAGGGTACAAAGTAAAGGAGAGGATATTTCTTATTTTCTTTGTGTTTACAGGTCCAAACTCGAGTCATTAACATTCGAACATCCATGACTGAAGTGAAAGAGTGACATGAGCATCATGAACTCACTTGTATAGTCTCAAAGAATTTTGGGACGATGAAACAGCCTGTTGCTCATACCACTCAAGGTTTTGACTCAAAAACAAGGCACGAACATTTCACGAACAAGTGTAAAGCCATTTTCATTGTAAAATCAGAAGATTTGAGCTCGTTTAATCAAGATTTTAGATCTGGAAAACTTAATTTTCCCCAAGATTTTTTTGTCAACTTTAAGGAAAATGCTAAGTTCATGCTAATCCTCATTGGTTGAGGTTAACATGCTTAGCTTAAGGAGGTTTTAAAAATCAATTTTTGACAGCCATCAAATGTGCAATTAGAGAAGAAGAAGACAATGAACATACAAAGGGATAGCACAAAACATAAATAGGGATGCAAACTTTACCAATGGTCTCGATAAAGAAAGTGTTATGCACTTTGATAAGAAAATGTTATAGAAGCTAATGTATAAATATGCTTGAAATGTGTTAGGCAAATGATTCATACATGGATTAATCATAACAAAATGCATGATATGGCATAAAATGCATGAGTAAGACTATCAAAATAATGAGGATGAAATGACGCATTTTGCACATCAAAGGGGCATTAAGGCATCCAAATCCTAAACTACCACAACCAAAGGCCATAATAATGCATGAGAGTTCAAGAGGGTGATGGAAACATAGAAGGCTCACTAAAATGATAAAGATGCTAAAAAATAGAAAATGAAAGTGACAAAGGAAGAAATTATACCAACAAAACTTTAATTTTTGGCCAAATAGTTAGAGCAGTAGAGGTGGCTTGAATTTCCCTCTTTTTGTTGTTGTTAATAAGCAAGACAAAGGGAGAAACAATGAGGTTTTGGTTTTGGTATAGATGAAGGTGATTTTTAGAATTTATAATGGTTGGGAATAAGTGTTGGGGCTATTTTTGGGTGGTGAGTGAAGAGCTATGGCTGTGAATATGTTTTTGTAAGCTAAAAATAAGCTAGAATCTAAAATCCCTCAGCTAAGATATAGGTGGTTTATTTATACGAGCATTTTGGAGCTAATTTATAGGTGTTTCTGGTCATTTCTCAATGGGGACAAAGTGATGTCAGCTTGGTGGCTATGGAGTGGCTATAGAAAGCAACTTGCTGCCAATATGATGGACATAGGTTGGCTGGTTTAAATGCTAAAATGATTTTCCAGCAAATAGGGTGGCTAATGGTGGTTTTGATCAACAAACTGGAGGGGGTAGGGTGATCATGTGACATTGACCCTTTTGATCTAATTTAGACTTAAAAAAATGTTTTGAATAATTTAAAAGTCTAAATTCATAATCTGACATGGGTTTTGATCTTTTTTGATGCAAAGATATGAGCTAAAATTGAGTTTTTGATCAATAGTGAGCGAGTCAAAAATGCCCGGACTATGGAAAATGGCCACTATGTATCATACATTGCAGAATGTATCGATACATTTGGTCTAAAAACCTTAACTGTATCGATACACATTGTATCAATACTATGAGCCATTATATCGATACTATAAACCATTGTATCGATACATGTTGATATGTATCAATATATTTCTTCACAAAATGCACGTCTTGATCTTGGCATGGCCTAACATCAATACATGAACTCTTGTATTGATACATGAGCCCTTGTATCGATGCATAAGCTTATGCATCGATACATTTACATGTTGTATCAATGCAAATGGGGACATTTCAAATTTTTGGATCTTTGAAGCATTGTATTGATGCATGAGAACCATGTACCGATACATTCAAGCAAAATTATGAATTTTCTTATATAATTTATCCCCGGACACCATGAACTACATCTTTTGATGCCATATCTTTGTATTTATCTTTGATATGATCCACACGTCTTCTTGACCTCTTCAAAATACTTTTTCATAAGGTGATGTTATTGCCCGATGATCATTACCCCCTCTCATGTTCGTGCCTCATATTGCTAAAAATTAGCCCGAACAAAATAAGGTATCTACAGCTGCCCCTCTTTGACTATTATTGAAAATCAGGAACAGGGCAAAGATGAATGGACACTATTTTGTCCAGGGTGGAATGACGCTCCCCAGAACACTACAGTGTTAAGTTTTCTAAGGTTTGACCCCCTTAAGCAGGTGCAAAGTATCATGGGTTTTTGATATGGGTGCCATCAACTTATACGGACTTTGACTTAAACTTGGGTGCCACCAGCTCATGTAGTCTTTGACTCAGATATCACCAGCTTGTGTGGGCTTTAACTCAGACTTGGGTGCCAACAGCTCATGCAGGCTTTGACTCGGGTGTCACCAACTTATTTAGGCTTTGACTTAAACTGGGTGCTAATAGCTCGTGTAGGCTTTGACTTGGGTGCCACTAGCTTATGCGGGTTTTGACTTAGACTTAGGTGCCACTAGCTCGTATGGGCTTTGACTTAGACTTGGGTGCCACCAGCTTATGTAGGCTTTAAACATGTGCCACTGACTTGTGGTGTGCCACCAGCTCGTGTGGGCTTTGAACAAGTGCCACTGACTTTTGGGCTTTGAAAAGGTACCACTGACTTTTAGGTTTTGAAAAGGTGCCACTGACTTGTGGGCTTTGAAAAAATGCCACTGACTTATGGGCTTTGAAAAGGGTGCCACTGACTTGTGGGCTTTGGAAAAGTGCTAGTAACTTGTGGGCTTTGAAAAGAGTGCCATTGACTTGTAGGCTTTGAAAAGGGTGCCACTGACTTGTGGGCTTTAAAAATATGCCATTGACTTATGGGCTTTAATGGGGTGCCACTGACTTGTGGGCTTTGAAAAGATGCCACTGGCTTGTGGGCTTTGAAAAGATGCCATTAACTTGTGGGCTTTGAAAAAGTGCCACTGACTTATGGGTTTTGAAAAGGGTGCCACTGACTTGTGGGCTTTGAAAAAAGTGCTATTGACTTGTGGGCTTTGAAAATGTGCCACTAACTTGTGGGCTTTGAAAAGGGTGCCACTGACTTATAGGCTTTGAAAAGGGTGCCGACAAAGTTTTTGATAAAACTTCTAATACAAGTTTTTCTTAACAGAAGTTCATGATAAAATTTCCTGATGAAAAGGTTTTGGCACTAGTGCTTGACAAAATTCTTGACAAAGCTTCTGATGAATGTTCTCGACAAAAGTTTTTTATGATAGTTTCTAGACAATAATTTCTTAACTCTGGCACTTTGACAGTAGTTGCTTGATAAAAAGGATTTTGACATGAGGTGATGAGAAGAAAAGGACCTTACCTGAACGACTCTTGGTTTGTAAAGATTAGAGTTCTTACCAGGAATTCCTTAGAGGTTCAGTAAACCTGGCTTGAAGTGATATTGTAAAATTAATGATGTATGGTGGTAATATGAGTACATGATATGAAATGCTATCATGGTTGCATGCTGTGAAGTCTAATATGGGAGATAGCCATAGTTCTCCTTGTACGTCATGCAGACTCTCATAGGGATTGCAATTTGTCTTTGATGCAACTATAGATGGAAATTTTCCTAATCCCACTGGGGATTGTAGGTTGTCCCAGCTCCACTGGGGATATGACCAAAAATTTATTCTCAAGAATTTACATTATTGCATTTCTCGATTCGGGAGGCTCAGTCATCTTCCTAACAATTGGAAGGCATTTTCAACAATTTAAAAACTATTTAACTGATTAGGTTAATGTCTCTGGTTTTAATGGGTCGATTTTTGGTTAGCTTAAAATGGTTTTCTTGAGATGTGGCTTGTGAATGCAAGAAACAGTTTGGTGTATGGTCATGCTGAACGGGTGTTTGGACATGAATAGTGCATGAACTTGACAATCAGGGCATGAGCAGAGTTTTTTACATTTTTTTTCCTTTCAATGTAATATCGAGATGTCCTGATGCATATTTCAGTTGATTATCAAATATTATCAACTAAATGACAAGTGCAATATAAATTGTACAGGGGTTAAAATAAGGCAATATTTATTCATGACAACAAAGAGACATAACTCGGTATATGTTTGGACAAACAAGTGGTAGGGTACCCAGAAGGATGATCTTTTGGGCAAAAGATGCCTTTGACAATCATGACATGGATGTTCTTTAGGTGCTTTTCAGGATCTTTCTCGAACAATAAATGTGACTAGTATAAGCTGATTTTCTGAAGATCCCTAGGATTGTTTTGCATTGTCCTGTAAGTGATCTCAGTCTATGCCCTATCAAAATTGATCTTCTCAAGTCACCCTTGCGTGTTTTCAACTATAGTCGGGTTGGTTGCCCTGGTGCCCTTTTTAGATTTTCATCTGGACCCTAATTTATTTATTTATTTTTTGTTTTTTCATTTTTTTTGTTTTCTCCTTTTTTTAAAGTTTGTTTTCTTTGTTTTTCTTAAGGACACATTTTCAGGTTTTCACCCTTTACGTGTAATATTTTTTAACAGAATCTGAGTTGACTTAGTTGAAAAAGGCATTGCCATCCATTTTTGACAAGATTAGAGCCCCTCCATAAAAGGCTTTCTTCACGACATACGGTTCTTCCCAATTAAGGGTCTACTTGCCCCATGCATCTTTGTAAATTGGGAGGATCTTCTTCAACACAAATTTGCCTGGGTGAAATTATTATGTGTACATCTTTTTGTTGTGGGCTCAAATCATGCATCTTTGATACATTTGACCATGGCAAATGGCTTTCATGTATTTTTCCTCGATAGGGTTAAGCTGGTTGTATCTGTTCTTATCCCATTCAGCCTCTTCAAGTTTGGTTTCCATCAAGACTCTGAGAGAAGGGATCTCGACTTTGGTGGCCAACATAGCTTCTATCCCATAGACAAGGGAGAATGGGGTTGTGCTCATGAAAGTTTGAATTAAGGTCTGATAGGCATGAAGTGCAAAGGATAGCTTCTCATACCAATCTTTGTAAGTCTCGACCATTTTCTCAACTATTCTTTTGATGTTTTTGTTGGCCACCTTGACTGCCCCATTCATCTTTGTGCGATAAATGATAGAATTATGATGCTGGATTTTGAACTGTAAGAGGTCTGGTGGTACAAAGCTTTCTTCAAAACCTTTTTTAGGATCAACTTCACTAGCGCAAATTGACCATTCAAAATTGATCTTCAAAGACCCATCAGACACATCCATGTCACTGTCATCAGGACACCTGAAAGGGTGAAGAAATAGACATTGCAAAAGGCATACACACAAACCAGGGATTCGAATAAGAATGGAGGCAATAGAGTAATTGAGACAAAGAGATTGAAAAGTTATGTAGGCAGGCAATATGGAATGATATAAGTAAAAGTCATTTCATCGATAATGTTTGATAAAAAATGCCCCTTACATAAGACACTTACCTACCTTTGGGCTAGCGTAGTTAGGTTTTCATTTCTTAACATTACATGAAAGGGACAGGAAAAGTGCAGGGGCTTCTGTTATGACCCTATCATCAAAATCAGGTTTTGGTGGAAAGACATAAATTCTATGGCTCAATATTTATCATGTTTGGAGCTGGCTTAGTATGGTTTGGTAAAAGATTGGCAGCAATATTTGGTCCCTGGTTCATTCTGAACTGTAAGACTTTTGAGTTAATTAGATTTTACACATTTCATTTGAAATACATGTAGTTTTCAATGTCATGCCCACTGCCCCAGCATGGTATTCACAATGGGCGTTAGGGTTGTACCACTACGAGTATGGTGGCTTCTTATCTGGGACATAGATTGGGGCCATTAAATGATTTTGGAGCAAGGTTTGGTAGAGCTCCTTATAGGTCATAGGGATGGGATCAAAATGTTATCTTGGTTGATTTTTAACTCAATTACCGGGTGCATTATTGGTTGTTTGATTGGAATTTTGGTGGATTTATGGAGGGTAGCTTTGTGATGGGTTTGATGGGACTGATGGGTTATAAGTTATGGCATAAATTGGTTATGGGGATATTTGATGGGGTAAGAATGTGGTGTTCTTGAGTAGCGAGGGTTTGGTGCTTGATGCTATCTTAGCTGAGATGAGCTAGCATAATTTATGGCATTTGCCTCTTCTTCATTTTTCTTACCAATAATGGGCTTCTTACTCAATTTAGCTATTTCCCTAATAAACATTCTACCACTCTTGATGGTAGCATCGATCATTTCTCTAGAGAGAACTAAGTCTTTGAATTTTTTAATGGCATTTCCTATAAGCTTCTTATAATAAGGAGCACGTAAGGTATGAATAAAAGTGACAGTCATCTTTTTTTCTGTAAGGGAAGGCTAGACTAAGGCTGCTTCTTCTCTCCATCTTTGGGCGTATTGCCTAAAACTTTAAGTGGATCTCTTCTCGAAATTCATCAAAGAAAGTCAATCTGGTGCCCAATTCGACATGTGTCAGTATTGATTTAGAAATGCCTTAGCCAAGTTGGCCTATGATTAAATTTTCACATTGTCTAGCTCGATATACCGTCGAGCTACTGTCCCAGTGAGGCTATGCTGGAAGCAATGGATGAGGAGCTTTTCATCTTTCTCATATCCGACCATCTTTTACAAGTACATTCGGACATGGATAGAAGGATTAGTGGTTCCATTAAATTTTTTAAACTTTGGGACTTTGAACTTTAGAGGAATGACAAGGCTAGACACCAGAGATAGCGATTGTGCGTCAAGAACTCCAAACTTATCACTGCCCTCAATAGCTTAGAGGCGTGTTTCTAGTAGCTAGAATTTGTTCACTTCTTCCACGGCCATGGTAGACTTTTAACTCTCTATTTTCTCTAGTTCCTCATGGTTAAGGGTTATTAGATCTGCTAATAAGACTCCTGTGTTCACCCCTTAAGTACTGGGAATGAATTGCCTACTGTAATGGGATTTAGGTAGATTATTGGTAGAGCCTGAGCAGTAGGAGTAGGAGAGCACCGTTGTTCTTGCCTAGGTTCCCCTTGGGCGAGTTCTGGATTATCGGCAGGGGAACTTTTTGCATTGGTAGGATCATTCCTTGTTTCAACAGTGTCAGCTTGCCCTTTTTCTTTCATGGAGGCTGTCATTAGTTCCATAAGTTTCGTGATTTGAGTTTGCATTTCGCATTGTTGATGAAGAATCTGGTCTTATGATACCTTAACCATTAGCTCAAGTCTCTCAATACGAGCTTCACGATCACTCTCCATGATTTTTTTTGTGATATCACATGTTGTAGCGATACAGGATGTTAGGTTTCATTTTCCTAATTAACCTCGGAGTCCTTTGCACTTTTATGACCCCATCCTCGTATTAGACTTTTACTTGAAAATGTATTTATTAATTAGTGTTTATGATGCAATGATGTTAAGATAATGAATGATTGATGCAAGTGTAAAAAGGTGAAAGTAAATATGCATATGCATTGGAACAATTAAATCTTGGAACAACTTCGTCGATAACACCTTTCATAGAGCCACAAAAAAAGGTCCCTTGCTGAACACCAAACTAGAATAATTGTCCCAAAATGATGACAATTATGATTGTTATGATAAGATGATGCATGCGCCAAAACACAAACAAAGGGAAACAAGTTAGTGAAATGTGTAAGAGACCAATGTAAGAAATTAAAGAATTTGAGAAATCAAAGGAAAATATTCATAACATGTCTCAACCAAGATGGTGAGACGAGAAACGGCAGCATTTCAACATGTCTAGATGCAGCTTGCCTTTCATGAGGTGATATAATACCGTATTTTGATAGAAAAATAACCAGCTGGTAGTGATATTCATTTATCGCCATTAGTGCGGATGCGCGTTATGCTGTGACTCAGACAGCATAATGGCTTACACTATAAGACATTGTGAACGATGGTTTTTATTCACTGTCACTTATTTAGACAAAGATCAACCATCATTCAGGTAGCATGATGGCATGCCTTGATAAATGATAAAAATATAGATGCAGGTAACAATTGTATACTCATTGTCACCTACATAATTATGGTAATTAACAGTAAAGGTTAGGAATGTTTCCCCAAGTGACCCTATTCTATGGTATTTTAGTAGTGTTCTGGTATGGTTTGACATGGTTTAGCTCATAGGGCTCACTATACAAGGTTTAAGTTGATGCCTAAATAGGTATCCGAATTGCTCTTCCATCCGATAAGGACAGTCGAGGGACCTTAATCCTGGAACTAATGCGGGTTTGGTGGAACGGGTTCGATCCATTGGATCTATTTCCCTATGCAAATATGGAGGGTTACTCATGAGAGACATAGGGAATTTACATCTAGGAAGTTATTGCTATGCCTATGCAAAGGGTTACTCATGAAGGCGGATTTCTCACTTCCTCCTAATAATGGAGTTATAACCTCGCCATGGAGTTTGATAGGCGCCATGGAGTTTGGCAGGTGCCATGGAGTTTGGCCGGCGCCATAGAGTTTGGTAGGACTCTAATGCACGTGTAAGTGCATGGTGTGTGATGAGGAAATGATCAAACCATTTCGTCTACTTATGTATTACCATTTTATTAAACTGATGATTATTAAAAAATAAGACAATCTTAACAATCATGCCAAACAAAAGATTAGTTAACAAAACAAAAAAAAAGGGTCATAGTTAAATAATAATGGAAGATCGAAAGAATTGGGAACCTAGCAAGACACAGCTAGTTATTGGCCTAACTCTCTCTACTACCCTTAGTAGAGCCTCCAAGCTGTCATAATGTACCTCGGGGTGGATCCTCACAGATCTATGGGTACGTATGACTTAAAATATTTTTCTAACTTAGAATGTCTTCTTGACCAAGACTTTTCTTTCGTGATTTGATGAGAATGAGAATGCACAGATTCTTGACTTGTGATCCAGTGAAGGGGACCATAAGATGAATCGCTCATCTTATTGGTCTCGGATGACCATCATAAAATGGCCAACGCATGGAGTCACCACCAATCATTTCGAGCTACGCATGACCGGATGCCTATTGAAATCTATGTTTTGAGTTATGAAACTCAAAACATCGATCCTATGGTCTACGTAGTACAAAGATTCACCATTTGGGTTCGAGAGTTAGTTACGCACGATAGGGTATGAACCTCTTTGTGATACCCAAAATTGATACCTTACTAGCTATGTCTTATCTTAGTTTTGATTCTTTCGATCTTACCTCGTCACTTTTTTTATACAACCTTTTTTTAATGCATGAATCTTTTAGAAATACAAATCTATTTTTGATGAAAAAAATTTAATCTCATATACGCCCCAGAGAGATGGGGAATATAGAAATTTTCAATAAAATGACATCTGGATTTTACTTTGAAAATGGCATGTTCCGCTTTGGGCACTAGAGGGATACCCACGTGGAACATTACCTTTAATTTTATTTGAAATTATTTGAAAACATGAATGCAAATAATCATCACAAAGAAATCATATTTGTAAGGCAACAAAGAAGTAACATAACATGTATCATTCAATGCAATGATAAAGAAAAGGAATGGACTATTGGAATTTATCTAGCAATTAGCATTGATTATTTGGAAATAACTGAATTGATAATTTTTGAAATGCATATGGGTTTCTTGATTAAACGAGATTTGTTTGACATATTCATGGAAGTCCCGAAAGGAGAAAAATTTAATTGTAGTTGTAAGACAAGGTTAGAGTATCCCCTCAAAAACTCAGGGTTAGAGTATCCCCGTGGATGATAAATAATTTGACAAAGGAAGATTTTTTAAAGGTTGACAATTTTGAAAAACGAGGTTAGAGTATCCTCTTAGAAATTTAAGGTTAGAGAATCCTCATGGATGACAAATAATTTGACAAAGGAAGATTTTTTTAGGTTGGCAATTTTGAAAAGCAGCATTAGAGTATCCCCTCAGAAAGTCAGGGTTGGAGTATCCCTGTGGATGATAAATAATTTGACAAAGGAAGATTTTTTAGGTTAACAATTTTGAAAAGCAGGATTGGAGTATCCCTTCAGAAGGTCAGGGTTTGAGTATCCCCATGGATGACAAATTATTTTGACAAAGGACGAATTTTTTAGGTTGACAATTTTGAAATATAGGATTGAAGTATCCCCTTAGAAGTTCAGGGTTGGAGTATCCCCGTGGATGACAAATTATTTTGACAAAAGAAGATTTTTTAATCTCAACAATTTTGAAAAGTGGGGTTGGAGTATCCTTTCAGAAGGTTGGGGTTGGCGTATCCCCTTAAAAGGTCAGGGTTGGACTATCCTTAAAAGTGACACATCTGACACTTTTTAGAGAAGTCGAGTCAGAAAACTTAAGTTGACAAAACTTTGTGATTTAGGAAATGTGTGAGCGTTTTGACAACTTTTAGCAAAAAAATTATTGTGAATGAGGATGGTAAAGGTGTAAATATGTTTGTGCCTTGATGCGAGCTTGTGGGAGATCGAAGCATGTTCTCGAGTTTGATCAGGGTGAATACGGAGACATTCAAATGTCTCAAGATGAAATTTGGGAAAACAAATTAATTTTGAGCATGACCGAGAACAGGGGACAGCATCACGTGATCTCACTTTTCGAATTTATTCTGGATTGGTGTGAAGGCTTTAGAGGGTAGATAAGATACTAATAGAAAGCTAACTCGATGAGGTTCAATCTAAAAATATTCCCAATATCCTAAAAAGTCACTTTTCGGGGGAATAAATTTTCAAGTTCAAATTAATTTCACTGCTGGTAGAGCATACGAGGGACAAGGTGTGTCAAATTTTGAAAAATTATTTCGGACTCATTCGATATTGAAAAATGTCAAATAATATCTTTCCAAAAAGGAAATTTCATGAACTTTTTATGAAAAATGTTGGATGGATTTGGAAAAATCATTTAGTGGCCTAAAGGGCCCATCTAGAATGCACTTTGTTCACTCAAGGATTCTAGATAGTCTAGGTTTGAAAAATCATAACTTTTTCATCTGGACTGATTCGGGGATGAACAAGACCTTATTTTAAAGATATTTTGACACACTTTCAGATAAAAATATTATAAAATTTAGGAAAAATCGTTTGTGATTTTAAAGTGATTTTCAATTTGGAATAGTGATGCTACAAACAGGGTATAAAGTAAAGCATATGATATTTCTTTTCTTTTTTTTTTTGTGTTTACAGGTCCAAACTCGAGTCATTGACTTTCGAACGTCCATGACTAAAGGGAAAGTGTGACATGAGCATCACGAACTCATTTGCACAGCCTAAAAGTATTTTGGGATGATGAAACAACCCATTACTCATACCACTCAAGGTTTCGACTCAAAAACAAGGCATGAACATTTCTGGAACAAGTGTAAAGCCATTTTCGTTACAAAATCAAAAGATTTGAGCTCATTTAATTAAGATTCCAGATCTAGAAAACTTAATTTTTCCCAAGATTTTTTGCTAACTTTAAGGAAAATGCTAAGTTCATGATAATCCTCATTGGTTAAGGTTAGCTTACTTGGCTTGGGGAGGTTTTGAAAATCAGTTTTTGACAGCCATCAAACATGCATTTAGACAAGCAGAAGACAATGAACATACAAGAGGATGGCACAAAACATAAATAGGGATGCAAACTTTACCAATGGTCTCGACAAAAATAGTGTTATGCACTTAGACAAGAAAATGTTGTGGAAGCTAAAAATGACAATGATTCATGACAAGATACAAGCTAATGTATAAATATGCTTGAAATATGTTAGGCTAATGATTCATACATGGATTAATCATAACAAGATGCATGGATATGGCATAAAATGCATGAGCAAGAGCTATCAAAATAATGAGGATGAAATAAGGCATTTTGCATATCAAAAGGGCATTAAGGCATCCAAATCCTAAACTACCATAACCAAAGGCCACAATAATGCATGAGAGTCCTAAGAGGGTGATGGAAGCATGGAGAGCTCACTAAAATGATGAAGATGATGAAAAACAAAAAATAAAAGTGACAAAGTAAGAAGTTATACTTCAATTTTTGGCCAAATAGTTGGAGCAACAGAGGTGGCTTGAATTTTCCTCTTTTCCTTGTTGTTAATAAGCAAGAAAAAGATAGAAACAATGAGGTTTTGGTTTTGGTATGGATAAGGGTGATTTTTAGAATGTGTAATGGTTGGGAATGAGTGTTTTAGGGCTATTTTTGGGTGGTGAGTGAAGAGCTACGAGATTTGATTTTCTTGATGTGTGAATGTTATTAGAAGCTGAAAATGAGCTGAAATCTAAAATCCCTCAGCTGAGATATAAGTGGTCTATTTATACCAGCATTTTAGAGCTAATTTAGAGGTGTTTTTGGTCATTTCTTAAGAAGCACAAAGTGATGTCAGCTTGGTGGCTATAGAATAGCTGTAGGGAGCAACTTGCTTCCAATGCGATGGACATAAGGTGGCTGGTTTAAATGCTAAAATGATTTTGCAGCAAATAAGGTGGCTGATGGTGATCTTGGTTAACAAACTAGAAAGGAATAGGGTGATTATGTGACATTGACCCTTTTAATCTAATTTAGACTTTAAAAAAAAATGTTTTGATTAATTCAAAATTCCAAATTAGTAATCTGATATGGGTTTTGATCTTTTTTTATGCAAAGAAATGAGTTAAAATCGAGTTTTTGATCAATGGTGGATGAGTAAAAAATACCTATACCGTGGAAAATGGCCACTATGTATCGATACATTATAGAATGTATCGATACATTTGGTCTAAAAACCTTGAGTGTATCGATACAATGGACATTGTATCGATACAATGATCATTGTATCGATACTGTGAACCATTGCATCGATACTATGAACCATCGTATCGATACATGTTGATATGTATCGATACATTTCTTTACAAAATGCACGTCTTGGTCTTGGCATGGCCTAGTATCGATAGATGAGCTTCTGTATCGATACAAAAGCTTATATATCAATACATTTACATGTTGTATCAATACAAATAGGGACATTTGAAATTTTTTGATCGTTGAAGCATTGTATCGATACATGAGAACCATGTATCGATACATTCAAGCAAAATTATGAATTTTCTCATATATTTTATCCCCGGACATCTTGAACTATGTCCTTTGATGCCACATCTTTGCTTTGTCCTTTGATATGATCTATATGCCTTTTTGACCTCCTCAAAATACTTTTTCATCGGGCGACATTATCACCTGGTGATCATCACCCCCTCTTATGTCTGTGCCCCAGATTGCTAAAAATTAGCCAGGAAAATAAGGTGTCTACACTCATCGAGACATTTTTACACTAAAGGCGAGTATTTTAGGAATGGTTTAGCCTTCCAAGATCATTTTAAGGTCTATTAGGGTTACCGAATTCTTTCACGTTAAAGGTATACCCTAGGGATATTTTTGTAATTTTGCTCATCAGGATGTTTTTATGCTAAAGATGAGTATTTTAGGATTGGTTTAGCCTTCCAAGATCATTTTAAGGTCCATTAGGGTTACAGGGATGCTTTCACGTCGAAGGTAGACCCTAGGGGTATTTTGGTAATTTTGCTCACCAAGATGTTTTTATGCCAAAGGTGAATTTTAGGATTGGTTTAGCCTTTAAACATTATTTTAAGGTCCATTAGGGTTACCGGGATACTTTCATATCGAAGGTATACCTGAAGGGCATTTTTATAATTTTTCTTCAAGTCAGGTTTTAGATAAGCGTTAAGATGCTTTTAGACCAAAAATGCATATTTAGGATAGGTTCTCCCTTTTTCATTCAGTTTCGAGTTCTTCCGAGCTTACCAAGGTATTTTTAAGTGGAAGGTTACCCTAAGGGTATTTTTATAATTTTATATTCAAACCATGTCCTATATGAGTACTAGGATATTTTCACATCGAAAGTACACATTAAGAATATGTTCATCATATTAAGTTATTTTTAGGTCATAGTCCATATTTTTTTACTAATAAAATTATTTTTATAAATAAGGCAATGTCTTCTAATTAAATTGATACATAAGATTCCTACCAGTATATGTAAGGAATTTTACGGATTATTTTAATAACGAGATATCCTTTTCAAATAGAAAATTAGAGTTTTTCAATTTTAAGAAAATAAAACCTTTCATATTTTGCATGGTTCTCTAGTGGGATATAATAGAGAATTCGTGCCCATTTGGTTCCCTGAGAGGGTAAAAAATAGTTTTGTGATTTCCAAAAGCATTAAAACCTGACTTTCTCATAATAATAAATTTCTATAATGAAATATTATGGGAATTATAATTAAATATCAAATATTGGAACCAAATAAAAATCAAAATTTAAGTTAACATGCGATTAATGAGGCACCGATTAACGAGCATGAGAAAGTTGACCTTTACTTGTGATTGTAATCGACTTCTGAACCTTTTTATATGATCTCTAGTATGACCGCCAGCCTTGGAGTTTGTATTTTAAGGTTTTGTAACCCTCAAAATACAAACTCCGGTAGGTGACCAATCTCACCTAGCCCAAATAGATTGGTGGTGACTCCAAATAAATAGTCATTTCATAATTACTATTTAAGTTTAAGTCAAGTGAGTGATTCATCTCGACCACTCGGTCCCTAAAATAAGAAAATATCGATAATGATATGGCCTATAAAAATAAG
Organism: Adansonia rubrostipa; assembly: GCA_038381775.1. Lineage (NCBI taxonomy): Eukaryota > Viridiplantae > Streptophyta > Magnoliopsida > Malvales > Malvaceae > Adansonia > Adansonia rubrostipa. The sequence continues at coordinate 4,010,734 of JBBYHM010000013.1, forward strand.
AGAATATAAAATAGTAATAAATTTAACAAATATAGGAGTGAAGGCCATTTAAGTCGGGCTTGGTCAGGATTCATATCTGGGCCACGTTGCAACATGGCATGTTTTAAGTATGTTGTCCTGGCCAAAGTTGTCTAAAATGAGAAAAGTTTCTCATCTATAAGGAACTTGATAGTGAATCAAATTCTATCTTCTCGTATTTCATTAAACAAAACATTACCTCCATTATGTCTAAGTCTAATCCTGAAACTAAGTGTTTGTTGAACATGTAATGTGTTTGGATATAACGCCTAGCTAGGTTCATCCATGACACTTTAAGATAGAATTATGGTTGAACTAGGAACCTTGAGGCAAAAATGTTTTAGTTTAACAAGGAATTTAATCTTAGACTAAACTCCTATCTCCTTATCCTATGGTAAGCGAATCTAGACACATTATGGATTAGGTTCAGCAAACTCTTTAATTGTTGGAGATTAGGTTAAACATGAATAGTAAAGGACAGAAAGAGTTTCTAATATAGTGGGAGTTTTAATAAGATTGAAACTTAACTTATTTCCCTAAAAAAAGTAACACCAAAGTAGTTTTGACTTAGTGTGAAAAAAAAGTTTTTTACATCTTGAAAAAACCCTATTAGCTTTGCTAAAGAGTTTGACAAAGTTATTGCTTTTCTAATAAACAAAATTAGTTTTCTTGATTAAAAACAAAAAACTCCATGCTTGGTTTAATAAAAGTTTTTTGAGAAGAGTGATTTTTGTTTTTACAATAGTTTTCAAGAAAAGTCTAGAGAATCAAGATTTGGCCAAATTCATGAGATGTTATTGCCATAATTCCTTCACTCCCTTCTTATTTTTCTTGTATTTAATCGTACCCAAAAATTCTTCTAAGAGGTTTTAGCCAAAAAAAATAGAGAAGACTAGCCTTTAGATTGTGATCAAGAGATTAGCCTGCTAGAATAAGCGTATCACCATGCCTTGAAAAGGCTCCAACAACTATTCATGTGGATCATTGTTACAAAGAGCACATTCGTGCTTTTTATGGCCTTAAAGAGAGATCAAATTAACCATGTGTGGCAATGATCGTGTAAGGATTGACACACTCAAAGTTATGAGTCTCTGAGTAGGTAAGATCTTGATCAAATCTATGTTTTTAAATTTATATTCAACTATATATAGATCTCTAGGTATTTCTCTATTTATTTTCTGCTATGCATGTTTAGTTTGATTAAATATTTTATGCCTACTTTGATATATATGAGCCTAGGTATACCAATAATTTATGGCTCCTAGAACAACATATATATTTTAATTCCTAAGTATCTTAGAGCTGGATGTGGAGGTTAGATGCTCCTGAAAAAATTCAATTTCTAGTCTAGACTATCTTGTATAATGCCTTGACTACTAACACCATGAGAGCTCATTATGGCCTATCTTCGAGTCCATTGGTGCCATATTGCTCTATTAGAGTCAGAGATGTAATATATTGTCTCAGAGATTGTCCTATGGCAAAAAGGATTTAGGAATTATTAGGCTGTCATGATGAAAATTATGAATCTTAGAGCAAGAATGATATATATAAACCCTAAAAATTAATCTTTCAAAGAAAACTTCATAAAATTTTTATCTTCAATTTAGTGGATTTTGAAAGCGAGAAATGGTGAATTTTAAGCTAATGAATATTGGCAACTAGCCAAAATCAAATGGTCTATTTTACAACTCTACGATAACATCAATATGGGTTATAATTCCCAAGTTTCATCTCAGAATGCCCTCATGGTGGGTTACAGTAGGCGTCCATCTAGTGTTATGAAGCTAAATGTTGATAGGTGTAGTCCATTGGTATTCTAAGAAGGGCAAGGCTTGGAGGACTTCTTAGAGGGGAGGATAGTGCTTGGATCATTGGTTTCACTAGATTTATTGGTTACTCTGATAACTTGCATGCAAAATTAATGGCAATTTACAAAGGTTTATGGGTTGCTTGTCATCAAAGACTCGAAATGTGGTGTGTGATTCAGATTATGTAGTTGCTATTAAACCTGTTACTAACCTCTATCCTCCACTCCACCATTATGCAGCAATCATAGCAAACATCCATGATCTTTAAGCCTTGACTAGGAAATCACCTTTCACCATACATTATGCAAGGTAAATAGTTGCACTAACATACTACAGACACTTAATTTCATTTGGGCTTTTTCTCTGACAATTTGAAATACCTAAGGTTGAGAACCTAGTAACTGCCTTGTTGGGGGTCAATCTCTTCCAGGTGGTTAGAGCATTTTCAAGATCTATTCATTCATGCCTAAACTGTTGCTTCTTTACATGACAAAAAAGTGTAGTTTCGAATGTTAGTGAGAACAAATGTCAGAGAAAAATGATGAATATTAAGGTGAAGAATTAGTTTTTAAATGCCATTTTTTAAAGTTTGAACTTTGATCTTAGATATGATATCACAGTCGAAGTTCTTATTTTTAGAGTTTTTGAAATTTTTTCATGAAACTTGGTAAGTTAATTGTCATACATTTTTACCAATACTTGTGTAGTATTTTTATCGATACTCACTCCAAAAACTCTAAAATTTTAGGAAAGAAATTTGTATTGGCATTTTATACCTAAGGTATCAAGTTGTCAAATTTAGTACTTAGTTTTGAATTTTTCACAATGCCACGAGCGTCCTGCTCATAAAACTATTTCTAATAAAACCTGCTCCAGATTTCATGTTCTCATCCTTATTATTTTTATTGATTAATGTTTTGAGTAATACATTAAATTTTTTTAAGACCCTCATCTTTTAGAATTTTTTTTGCTTTTGAATATATTTTTCAAATTTTCATAAAAAGCTTTTTTTAATTGATTCCTTTCACTAGGAATTTTTCCTTAGGAATTTTTCCTTGAGTTTTCATATATTAAATATTTTCTTATTTATTTATTTTTCTTTTATGGGCCAAGAAAAATTTTCCATTTCATGGGCTTAGAAGTTTCAAATTTAGATAATGGTCCCTAAAACCTATATATTTTTCAACAAGTGCAACAAGCTCACCAAGCCGATTATATTTTCATGCAAGCCTATTAAGTTTATTTTGTATCCTCTAAGAAGCCCATTTGAAATTTTACATCGACGCCCATTTCTCTCTCTAAAATTGTTAATAATTCTTTTGGTTCAAAAATTTTATATGGATATTAATTGGACCTCTCATTTGATTAAGTTTTTACTTGAATTTACCATGTGAAATTTTATTTTTCAAATATATAATTTTTATTTCCTTACAATTTAATTTTTACAATTCATTTTTTCATATAATTCTCAATTAAGATTGATAGTAATTACGATTTTATTTATTTCAGCATTTTTAAAATTGTGTTTATATTTATTTTAATTTTAGAATTTGATTACTTAGTTACATGAGAATTGATTTGGTTGGAATTGAATTTTGCCCAACTAATTAGTTTAATCCAAACAATTCCCTTAGGTAAGTTTATCTTAATCATCATGAAGCCTATGGGATAAAATAATGACTCATGCATGATATTATGACAAAAAGATGAAAGCATTAATTGAATCTTATATAAACAAAAAAATCCAAGAAAGATAAAATAAAAAAATAAATAAATGGATATTCGGACAAGGGAGATTTTCTTCTCCCTTGGCCAAATCCTTCTGTTATAAATAAGGGAGGATGTTTTATTTTGAGCCTAATGGTTCCATAGCAAAAATTGGTTTCCTTAAGAATTTTCAAGCTTTTTCCAAGTTTCTAAACTTTAAAGGTAGTTCTACTCAGAAAAGTTTTGATTTTTGTTTATTTGCTTCATATTTCTTCCTTTGAGTAAGCCTAGTGATTACTTGTGCTCATGGATTTTGATCCATGTTTAAAGGCCAAGTATGAAGGCCATGAACAATTTTTTTGATTTAGTTGATAGATTTGATTTTTCTTAACAATAACTTGATTTTCATCAAGAAAAATATATGTTTTGTTATGGAACTTAGTATATAATTTTTTGCTATTTTCCTTGGTACTTTCATATGGATTGTTGATAAAGTATATTTATCTATTCATGTTTATCATGATTTCAAGCATGTTGAAGATGATTTGAGCTTGGTGGAAACTAAGATAAACATTTATGTTGTTATTCATGAAACTATGTTATGCAAAAAATTATTCTTGTTGTTGTTGATGAAGGTAGAATATGATTGTGTCCCTTGGATGAACTTTTATTCTTGTTCTAATGATGTTTAGGACTATTTTGTAATGATTGAAAGTTATGGGGCCAAAAGAATAATCTTCCAAAATTTTAAAGGCCATGGAAAGGTATTTCCAAGCTTAGCCAAACCTTGTAGGGGTTTTTGTGAAGTTTTTGGATTTTTTTAAGTCATTTTGTAATTTTAAAAACTTTAAAAGCTAAATTGCAAAAAATAGAAAAAAAAATTATTTCAAGGCCATCCATGCTTGGTTGAATGCTTGATGGGTCTTTTAGGAGTGTTTTCATAAATTTTTAACATTTTTAAATGCATTTCATAAATTTTTAACCTTATAGAGGCCATTTCATAATTTTAGAAAGTTTAAGGACCTATCTGCAAAACTTCTAAACATTTGTTCCAAGGCCAAAGGTGCTTGGTCGAATGGTTCTAGTTATTTTTGGTGAATTTTCATTGTTAATTTTGATGCGTTTAATATTTGTTTACAGTTTTTAAGTCATACAGGGACTAAAGTAAAAAAGTAGAAAAGTTTAGAGTTAGGCTTAAGGGAATTGTTTCAACATCAAATTATCCATTTAGGGTACTTTGGACATTTTAAGAGCATGCTTAGCATTTTTACCTATTTTGGGCCAAAATGTAACTTTAAGAAATTTATGGATCCATTAGCAATTTTTGTATTTTAGGTTAAATTTGATGTCTATAGTACCCATTTATGGTATAATTGTCATTTCATGATTTTTTTATTCCTTTAGGGTTGCTAGGATACTTTCACGTTAAAGATAAAGCTTAGGGATATTTTAATAATTTACCTTAGAATTAAGTCCTATGCGGTCATTAGGATATTTTCATGTCAAAAGTGCACATTAGGGAAAGGTTTGTCCTTTCATGATATTTTTGAGTCCTTCAGGTTATTAGGATACTTTCACGTTGAAAGTATATCTTAGGGACATTTTAGTAATTCTTCTTAAAACTGAGTCCTTGAAGGTCACTAGGATACTTTCATATTGAAGGTGCACTTTAGGGGATGTCTTGGTCTCTTGAACCAAAGCCGAGTCCTTAGAGTATAGTTTTGTACTTTTTATCAAAATTGGCTCATAGGACAAGCTTTTATTATTTTGATAAAAACTAAATTTTTTAAAAAAAAGTAAGACAATGTCTTCAAGTTAAAGTAATACATGGAATATCTTTTAGATATGGAAGGGGTTTCGCATGTTATTTTAATAATGAGATATCCTTAAAATTAATATTTTTTGAATTGCGTAAACATAAAACATTTTGTGTTCCCTCTGTCCTCTAGTGGGGTGTGAATGATATTTTAATTTTAAAAATATTAAAAACCCAAACTTCTCCAAATGGAATAATAAATTTAGTTTAGGAAATTTTTGAAATATGGGAATTGTAATTAAACACTGCATACCAAAATTGAATAATTATCATGATTTAAATTAATGCATAGTTTATAGGTATTGATTTTTGGGTGTCATGAGAGGGATGGATCTTTATTCATGATTGTAATCGACTCTCAAACCCTTTCATGTGATTCTTGGTAATAAAATGAATTTCGAAGTTTGTCTTCAAGGGTTTCATAACCATTAAAATGTAAACTCTGGTACGTGACCAATCTCACCTAGCTAAATATAGATTAGTGCTAAATCCTAGAAAAATGGTTTTTCATAACAATTATTTAGGTTTAAGTCGAGTGCGAGATTCATCTCGATGGCTTAGTCCCCAAACATGAAAAAATAATGACATATATAGGAATAAGGGATTCACCCATCTTTTAAGTCCAATGGGTTAGGGTTCGAGTCCCAGCCCTGTTATGACATCATGGCAACTCACTGGGGACGAGTTGTAGAGTTAGGCCTAAAATTAACTATATGTTAATTAAATTTTAACTGAATCGGTTTCAATTGATATTTAATTATAATTCCTAATACTTCCAAAGAAAAAATTATTTTTCATTATTTTAGATCTATCAATCTTGCACTAATCCATTTTTGTGTTTTTTCTTATCTCTTAGGGATTTAAGATAAGGGTCTTATTTTTTAGTATTATGTTACAAAATGGTTTGTTTAGCCCCTTCGCACCCATTGAACACGTACATGTGCATTAGTTTCTCCTCTAGATTTATGGAGGGGCCTAGTATTTTAGAAGGGGGTGAAGTATGCCTTATGAGGTGTCAGCCTCTGTCTAGGCCAGTAGAAAACCTGTCAGGCTTATCTTCCTCTGCCTGCCTAAGGTGTTAATCATGTTACGAACATGGAAGATACTCTCACTTGAATTGATCCTTTTCAACATAAACCCATAATGGGTAAGGACTAAGGTACCTTGATAGTTCTTTTTGCACTCAACGAGCAACACGAGAACCAATTCAGATGTTCGACCTGAACCTCACATAGTGGACCATACTAACTCCCCAGACAAAGCCATGCCCAATTTTAGAATTCACCAAGAAATTAGGAAACATGAAGGGATAAAGTTACCTTTTTTCCTCTTTCTCTTTATCTGAATATTTTCATTTATTAAAATAATTTATAATTGTATTGTCTTTCATTTTGAAATTTCATTATCTTTTAGATTTGCAAAATCTAATTAGAGATGTCTTAATCTGGCAATAACGATAAGAATGTCTTTTCAAGATAATGTCTATTTGTTAGACATGGTTTTAGGGATATTATTAAATAAAGCCAAATAGTTGTATTTGAAGAATAAAATAATTATTTGATAATTATTTAATTAATTATTTAATAATATTTACATGATGTAAAATTATTTTACTTAGGTTAGAAAATTCAATTATGAATTAAATTATCTAACATGTAAATTAAAGAGGTTTGGCTTAAAGCCCTAATTGGCAAGTCAAAAAAGTTTAGCTATGAACTACTCTAAGTTGGGCATGCTAATAGTCCTGGCACATGGAAAAGCCCTCCTTGGTATACCATTGGCTAAAATATTAATAAGTTTCTATTTTGGCCTAATCTTGAACAAGTTAATTAAAATTATTTTAATAGGGTTTCAAGCAACACTCCAAAGTGAGGCCACTTCCTAGGTATGTTAGTAATGGGCTCAATTGACCTAATAGTCAATCTTAACCTAGCCCAAGTTGTATTTAAATACATTATTAAGGCTTTTTATGTCAGAAAAACCTTAAAAAAAAAACCCTAGGCTCCAACCCTAGATTTTTCTAAGGGTTTTAGTGTAATACCTATGCTTTGCGAAGCTATCTTTGCATTTTCATGGATTTTCTAAGTGTTCTTGAATCGTTCTTGACACAATGAAATTAGACAAATAGTTTTCTAGCATTAAAAGATTAATTTTTCACAGAAGTTTTAAAATTGGTCGAATCTTGAAATCCTTACTTCCTTAAGCTTGATTATGCAAATTTGCATCCTAAGTGATCAGAAAGTGTTTTTGATCTTAATGAAATATGTAAAATTAGTTTTCTATCTAAAGGAATCAACCAGAAACAAAAGTTAGGATTTCAAGATTTGTTTGTTTGCATAGGCAAAAAATATTTATTCTTTTATAGAGCTATTATTCTCCTATTTAGTGCAACAGGCACGGGAATCATTCTTTAATAACTTTAATCTAAACTCGTTCGCTATATCTTATGGTTAAGGCTTGAAAAGTCTTTTGGCAAGCACCAGAGAACCATTAGACCACATGAAGATTCCTATAAGCATCTATGTGGATCACTGTTAGAGGCAAGACACTTATGCTGCTTGTGGCCTTAAGAAGAGATCATAATAATCGACCTATGGTATATTCATCAAGAGATTAGCACTCCTAGAGTTAGAGTCACTAGGAAGGCATTATTTCTAATAGATCTACATTTTAAAATTGCTATCCAATCACATGTACATCTTTTCCTTGATCCTAAAGAGATCTGTATGTTTCTTTGTTTAATTCTGTTGTGTTTGTTAATTCTGATTAAATTGTATGCCTGTATCGATATGTATGAGCCCAAATTTTATCTTTCATGTATATCAGGGAATTTCTATCATAATTGCTAAAGATCACACATTTGGATCTTCATCAAAACAAACCAAGTTACTGAAAAGTATGGATAAATTTTGCTTTTTCTTAAGATACAGCTTGATAAAAAATAGGTCCAAGCTTTGATAGAATTTTGGGATCTATCATATCAGTGTTTCTTATTCAATCAGCATGATATGACTCCAATAGTTGAAGAATTCAAAGCTTTGCTTGGGTTTGACCTATCTAGTCCAAAAAGCACTGACCAGCTTCCAAAAGCAATTGGGTAAAATTCTTGATATAGATTTTGACCTAGGCTGTCATCATATTGAGAAAAAAAGGAATACTGATGTTATTTCCTTGCAATTTCTATGAGAATAAATCCAAATACATTCAAAGAGCGAGAAAGCTCTTGATGCATTTTCCTTAGCCATATATGGTTGGTTTTTTTCTTTGGGGTATTGGAACATGTGGAAGCAGCAGTGGTAAACCTATTTAACTGATTGAAGTGAATGGCCATTTGAGCCAAGAAAATCGAGCATTAAATACATGTCAAACAAAAGGCCATGAAAATTTTTTTGGGAGTGCTATTTTGCTATATATTTGGGTTTGGAGTCATTTTTGGGTGAAAATGATGAAAAGGTTAAAGCATATTTCTCATGTTGTATCCCTTTTTAAGAGTTCATTAAGAATGATTGGCCTAAGTTAGGTAACAAGTGTAGTCATCCCATTTTATCTGAGCCAACATTCGAGGTATCAAAAGTCATCATTCAAGACACCATCAAGGTTACTAAAAAATTGATGGGTTAGTTTTTTGCCATTCTTGATTGAGATAAAGGGGTTTAGAGAGTCATAGGTAAGAAAATCCACATTTTTGTATGCCTCGATATGTGGGCTTAAGGTATTGATACAAGGCTACCCATTATTCAAATTCCAAAATCTAACTATTTGCATCGACACTAAAAGGCATGGTATCTATACATGGGGAGTGGCATCTGTTAGTGTAAGCCTTACAAGCTAATTGTTAAGGCTTATAAGGCATTAGCATTTAGTGATTCCATGTAATCAAACATTATATTTTAATTGAGATAATAAAGGTATTTCTTTATCCATAAGATTTAATTGTTTAATTTTTATAAATATCTTACGTAGATAAAGCCCATAAAATATATTGGCTTTGCAAGGGAGTTGTAAAAATAATTATGAGATCCCTATGCATCGAAGTTATGTTTTAAAAACATTCATGGCCATTGTATCATCAAGACAAAGCATTGACAATGCACAAAGACTAGCATATGTAAGCCTCCATGTGTAGGATACATGCAACTAATCTTATAAGTTGAAGTATAAAGATACTTGGGGACATCATATGGGAGCTTGTTATAGTAATAACTTCACTAAACATGACCTGCTATAAGAGTTCCATTTGGTATTTCACTCAAGTGTCTATGGAAATACTCTCAATTATCAATAGTAGAAGAGATCCTTAGACTTGTGACACCAGGTTATCTCATATGAAGAGTGTAATGTTTTGATTCAATCACGAATGGGTCCATAATAGATAGATGCCTTAGTTGGTGGTTTTGGGTATGGCTTGAATCATATGATTAATGAATGAGTGCCCTAAAAAGGATTCATCACCCCAAGTGATATGAAGGGACATATATCACATGTACCTGGCCTGTGTTAACTCAAAGGCCTTGGCCAAGGCAATATTGACTATGGAGCTAATACGTAAGGGTTGTATACTTATTTAAAATAAGCTAAGAGTAGACACGGAACCGTGCTCTTGCTAATTCTGAGACATATGATAAAAGGATATTTATTACACTGATGTTAAACACTAAAAGGCTTGTCAAAACCATCTTGACACTTTTTGCATGTTGGATGGCCATGATACATTGCTAGATGCCAATCATGGTCTATATATTTTATATTTATTGCCATTATGATGGAGGCCTAATGGATCACACACATAAGGGTGATTAGTAGAAATTAAATTGAATTGGGCAAATACGTCTAATACAAGCAATGGTTACTTAGGCCCAATTTGAATGAGTTCACATGGGCCAAAGGCAAAATTATAATTTCTTAAGAATTAAAATTTTAAACCCTAGATATATTACCAAGTGATTGTTGTCCCATATGAATGATTTTGCACTTGAGAAATTGACCAAGAAAGCTTAAAAACCTTAGTTAGAGTTTTCTCCCTAAAACTCTAAAAAGATGGCATAATCTTTGGTTGCTTGGAAGAAAAATTGTCTTCTTCTCGGCTCTTTGATTGTTAAATCAAGATCTTCAAAGTGCAAAGGAAGGTTTGTTGAAACCTAAGCTACTATGCAGCTTTCAGCAATAAAATCTCTTCCTTATTGAAAGATTTTTGGGTCATATATGGATAACTATAAGAGGCTGGACACTTGGACAGCTTTGCTATACAACAACTGGGGTCAGCATTTACACGATACTGGGTCATGGAATTGCTAAAAGACTTCTGAGGATTGAGGAATGTTCAAATCTTGAATAGATCTTTAGGTTTCTTGATCTTAAACATTAATCAATATCATGTAAGACAATCCTATTTAAGGAGTCTCAGCTTATATTTATAAAATTTTGTAATATGATTACTTGCTGCCCCAAGACTTCCTGAAAGTAGTATCAGATCCAGGTTGCATTAATTTAATTAATCTTGTGTTTTAGTTGTTAACGATTAAAGATTTTATTATTTTGAGGCTATCTTGATCTATTATTGAACTTAAAAATTAAAGAAAATTGTTTTTCTTTGATTTTGAAATTTTTGGCATGTTAATTCATGTTTATTATTCAATTTTAATCAATTAAAATATGATTTTTTAATTAAATTGATAATGGAGTCATCGATTAATAATTTTGGTGCTGACTAGTGCTAGGTTGGCTTCATTTCGGTGTTTTGATGGGACTGATTTTTTGGGCAGCCATTGCTGCAATTTTTTCCTTGTTTTTGCACCTTGAAAGTTTAATGAAAAATTCATAATACCTGCTAGAAAAATTAGGCTAAAATAAGAGTTGAAAACATTTTAATTCTAGGCTTAAACAGATGCATTAAGTGTGCTTGTAGCTTGTAGCTTGTAGCATCTTATCTTCCTTCTTGGATCTTGGTGAGGCATCAATGGCAGCAAGGAGTTGCTATAAATTTTCTGTATTTTCAGAGGTTTAGTAGGAGGAAGACAATAGTGTTTGCATTGGAGTAGGATGATAAGATAGCCATGCATGAAATAGAGTCCTGTTGGACTAGGATTCTTCCAAGATTTATGCTAAACACAATCCGAGTTGGGGTAAGACTCTTTTAATTTTAATTTTTCTTGAGATTTAAAGTTTAATATAATCAGATTAAAATAAAAATAAAAATAATAATGCTAAAAGTTAGCATGGTTGGCGCAATGGACTTTCCTAAGAAGTTGATTCCAATTAAAACTTTTATATATCATTAAACACCTAATTATCCAATTATATTATTTTTCCTAAATTGTTTAAGATATAAATTGGATAATATAATAAGCATGGAATTAAAATTCAATTAATTTGATTAATTGAAAAATATTTTTAATTTCAATGATTAAACCTATTTGGATAGGATTTATTCTAATATGATTGGAATAAATGTTAATCATGTAAGAAAATTATTTTCTTAATTAAATTAAATATGGATCAAATTATTTAAGCATAAAAATAGGTAACTTGAATTCAAAACACATGTTTATATATGTGCATAATTGTTGTGGATATATAAGGTGATTACGGACTAGGCCCAATATGATTGTGGATGTATGGTTGATTGTTTACAAATGTCCAAATTTTTTAAATAAGGTCTACGAACCCTACCTTATCTATATTTTCTTTAAGGTTGTAAAATTCTTTTCTCACCTAAATCCTTTGAATATAACTCAAGATTTATTTGTTTCAAATGTAATTAGAAAAGTGTAAAATTAGGGTTGGGAAATATTTTGTAACTCAAAGATGAAGATCCAAGCAAAGGTGCCATGAAGCCTGAGAATTACTAGAAGCTTTTGAAGACTTTATATGTAATCACCTAGGAATTGACCAAGCAATTTCCTTTGATGGCTCAAGAAAATTACATTAGTTAGTAGTCCATAATCATCCATGTAGTATGCATGATAGTAGATTAATTTTATGTGATATCATAAATGCTATGCATGCACATATGATGAGACCTTAATTAAAAGATAAAATAAACAAACAAAATCCCTTATAAAATATTGAGTCATATGCTTCTCATGATAAAGAACTTCTATTATTCATAATAATGTACCAGAGTTCTGGCCAAAGATGTTTTGTTAAGTAGCTCAAGGTCCATTTTGCCTGAACGACATAAGTTGTGAGTAATAAGTCTTACTCAAGTTACGTTTTATGGTTCGGGTGTGTTGCACTTGACCATAGGATATGATTATCGAATCTTTTTTAGTTTCGCCCAATTCATACATTTCTCTCAACCCAAAAAATAGAATTGGATTTATTTTTGAATGTTCTTTTATAATTCCCTTTAAAAATAGAATGCTTTGAGTGAGGCAATGATTAGGTGAAATATATATGTGATGCATTTAGGCAAAGAATTATCACCTAACTGATATAGGAGTTGCATAAAGATGCAATCAGTAAGCTGTGTGACCTACCCAACTAGGCTTATTTTAATTTGTTGAGTTGCTTAAGGTTAACATGTTGAAAGGGATCCCAACCCACTAGAAATACCTTGAAGAGATTTTTGAATAATAGTAAGGGCTATTATTTTCAAAAAATAGTGAGAAAGCCAATAAAGATTTAATACATTTTCATTATTGGTTTAATACATGAATAACTAATATATACTAATTTTATACTAGATTGTTGATAATGCTGTTTATGTTAACTGCATTGTGAGGCATACTTGATGTCATAAGATGAAAGTGTTTAAACTAGTATGTGAAATTGAGAAGTGTTTTCAATAAAAGGAAGGTAGCTTCACATGATTTAATTGAACTATTCTACCATTAATACTACCTTTTGGATAGTAGATTCAAGATGTGGATCCCACTTATGTAATGACATAAGCCTGTTAAAGAATAGTAAAAATTGGGATCTAATGAGGTAATTTTGAGAATAGGTAATAGGTCAAAAGTTTAGGCCACTGCCATTGACATCTATACTTTATCATTGCCTATAGGCATGATCATGGAACTAAAAGAATGTCTTTGTATTAAGATTGTCTAGAAACATCATTTCAGTTTCATATTTTACTAAGAATGATCATTTCTAATTTAGGACAAAAGTAGTAGTTACACAATTATCCTAAATGAAATGGTCTGTGGATCAACCTTATTGTAGAATAAGCTATATGTATTGGATCCAGATATGCCTTTACTTAATATGGATATGAAAAAACAAAGAGTAATGAGCCGAGTACAACCTACATCTAGCATTATAGACCTGGTCATATCCATGAGACTCGGATAGCCAAGTTTTACAAACAAAGCTATCTAGACCCTTTGATTATGAATCATATGGGATATATGAATGTTGTCTCCTTAGAAAAATGATCAAGACTCCCTTCACCAGTAAAAGTGAAAAGGTTATAGATTTATTGGGCTGAGTACATTCAAATGTATGTAGACTAATAAATACAAAGGTTAGAGATAGGTGTTCTTACTTCATTACCTTTAACAAAGATTATTCAAGATATGGGTATGTGTGTCGCAACATGCCCCCTATGTGTAGTGACACTACGACTTAAAAAAAAAAAGAGAGAAAAGCTTGCCTTAGGATCATCCCTTGATCGGGATTTAAATTAAACATGATATAGTGAAAATTAAGGGGATGGCGATTAGACAAATCACTCATCCAGACAGTTTTGATGGTCATTATGAAAAGACCATGACTTGGAGTCGCCATCGATCATTTTGGGCTAGGTATGATAGGATTCTTTTTTAAATAGGTGATTCTGAGTTAAGAAACTCGAAGCATTATTTTTACAAGCTACATATACTAGAGTTCATTTTAAAAGGATTTGGGAGTTGGTTACACATAGCGAAGGATTAGCACCCCTGCAATGCCTAAAATTGGTAACATTTAGCCATAAATTATTGAAGTCTCTATTTTCCTTGGTTTTTCATGCGACCACTATTTATGTGCAATCCCTTTCTTATGAATGCAAATTTTTAAATATTAAATCTGTTTTTTATGATAAAAGTTTAATTAATATCTCTTTATACAACCCAGAAGGGAGAAGAAACATAGAAAATTTGATAAAATGAGGTCCAGATTAGTTTAGAAGAGGATATTCTACATAAGAAATTAAAGGAATTTTGACATAGAACATTGCCTCGAGTTTAATGAAATTTGGTTTATTGAAAGCAAGAATCAAAGCATCACCTAAAAGAGAAATGGCTTAGTAAGACATAAAAGAATATAATAAAAGCTGCATTAAAAATAAATACATGGAAATGAAAAAGAGAGGGTGGTCCAGATGTATCCTATAATTGACCTTGGTTATTAAAGAATAATGAGATGTAGGCATAAAAAGGTTGATAAAAGGTCCAAGGATACCCTAGGAAGAGACAACTTAGATTTTTGATGTATTGTTGAACTACAGGATTGGAGTATCCTCTCAAAGGAAATGAGGTTGGAAAATCCCCTAAAAAAAGCCAGGTTGGAATATCCCCTTAGAAAGAAAGAATTTAAGTGATTTTTGAAAATCAGAGATTATAAAATCAATTTTTTTAAATAAGAAAGGGAAAGTAATTTTGAAAATGTTCTCAAGTTTGATCCGAGCCTAAAGGGACCTATGTTGTGACTCATGACACCATGGGGGAAATCATGAATGTATTTTGAGTCATTCGAATGACAAGAAAAAATGATTCAAGAAAATCTAAGTAAATTCTCTCAAACTCGGGAAAAACAAAGGATAACTTCATGTTGCTCACTTTCCCAAATTTATTTCGGTTTGGTCCAATGGTTTCTAGTGGCAAACGAGGCACCATTAGAGGGTTAGCTCAATAAGGATTAATGTAAAAATATTCCAAAAGTCCTAAAAAAATCACTTTCTAAGCGAAATTAATTTTTAAAACTGGGTCTGAGTCAGCATTTATAGTAACTGTTAGAAAAAGAGAGCAGTGAACTTTGAAAAATCATCTTGGACTTATTAAAATGCAAATAATACCTATTTAGAAAAGGAATTTCACAAACTTTCAAGAAAAATGTTTAAAAAATCCAAGAAAAATCATTGGTTGGGTTAGAATCACCCAAACAGAATATGAATTGCTAATTCCAAGGGCACTAGACAATAAAGGTTCGAAAAATCATAACTTCTACATCTAAAATTATCCAGGGCAAATGAGATATCATTGCAAAGGTAATTTGAAACCTTTTCATGAAAAATGCTAACAAATTATAGAAAACTCATTTGGAGTCCAGAAATAATTTTTCAATTCTAGATCACTATGCTGCCAATACTGAAATAGGTATTTCTTTGAGCTTGGCCTTTTATGGTCACATGTCAATGCATCGAACATGCGAATGCCCAATCATTAAGGTCTTTGGTAGTGAAGTAATAGACCAATCTAGCTTCCATAAAGTAGGTCACCAAATTGTCCACAATCTACACCAATAAGAATGATAGGATTGAAACAAGATTTAAACTAGATATTTGAAAACATTTTTTTTTATTTTAGGCTAAAACAAAATTTATTTGGCTTAATGAGAGCATGATTCCAAACATCTGTGTTAGATATATCCCTAAGATTGGAAAACAAATATATTGAAAACCTTAAATCCATGCTAATCCCTATTGATTAAGGTTAGTATGGACTTAACTTGAGTTTGGTTTTCAAAAAATAGCATGGGCACTCATCAAGGAAGCATTTCAAAGAGTGTTTAAGCAAACATGTAATGAGCTAAAATGTCTAGACATGGTATCAATCATCAAGGCATGACAACTCAGCATTAAATGGCATTTTAGCAAGCATGTCATTGTTAAAATACAGTAAATGGCATGAACAAATAGTAATACGCAATATGAACATGTTACTAGAATGATCATGATGTGAAAATATCAAGACAAATACCAAATCAACAAGACAAAAACTATTTAATTATTTCATGAAATTATGAAGAAACATGTAGCAAAATTTTTAGTGGAATCTTTATTATTTCCAACTTTAAAGTACGATTGAATTAAGTTGCATATTCTATGAAAAGGGAAAGTCAAATGAAAAAAAACAACACAAAGAATATACCTTCAAACTTTGGATGATGAGCCTTTTTTTACTTTCCTCCTACTTCTTTCTCTTTGTTAATACCGTGTATTAATGCTTGTGTGGTGGTTGCATGCATGTGTCATGAGCTTCTTTCTCTTTTTCTTTTTTTTTTTTTTTTTTTGCAACTGATCATGGGAATTCTTTTTAGTAAGGTGACTATGGTGCTCAACTAAGCATCCAAAAAATCGAGGATCCATGTTGAAAGCCAACATTTTGGCTTTATTTTAGCCAGCACCAATCTAGGGTAAAAGGGGGCATTTTTGTATTTTGTTTGTAAAAAATGATGATTCATGGAGCACTAGGGTGTGCTTTCAATTTTTAATTGTAAAAATAATAATACTTGAGTACCAATTGTTGCGATGTGGCCTTGATATGAATCTTGACCAAGCTTGACTTAAATGGCCCTCGCTTTTACATTTGTTGATATATCATTATTTTATATTCTCTTGTATTTATAGGCCATATCATTATCAATATTCTCTTATTTTCAAGGATTGAATGGTCGACATGAATCACTCACTTGACTTAATAATAACTATTCATTACAAAATAACTATTTATTTGGAGTCGCAACCAGTCTATTTGGGCTAGGTGAGATTGGCCACCTATTGGAGTTTGTATTTTGAGGGTTATGAAACCCTAGAATAACAACTCCATGGTCCATGATCATACCAGAGATCATATAAAAGGGTCCGAGGGTTAGTTACAATCATAAGTAAGGATCGACCCTCTCGTGATGTTCGAAAATCGATACCTTATTAATTAGGTGTCAACTTGAATTTTAATTTTTATTCAGCTTCAATGTATGGCATTTAATTATAAATTCCCAAAATAATAATTTATAAAACAAATTTATTATTTCATGTTAAGAAGATCGAGTTTTTAAAATTTTGGAAGCCAAAAATCTCTTACGTACTCTATCGTAGGACTATTAGAACATAAAAGCTTTTTATCATTCTCCTTTGTATCCTAATGGAAAACCAAAGGAACACAAAAGGCTTTAAAATTCAAAATATCTTTCGCACCTCAGTGGAGGGCCAGAGGGATGCGAAAGGTTTTATTTCTTTTTTTGAAATTTATAAAAATCATAATTTCTGCTTTAAAAAGGATATCTTGTTATTAAAAAAATTCGTGGAACCTCTCTCATATTTTGGGAGAAATTCTACATATTGTTCTAACTAGGAGACATTGCTTTAATTTTTTAAAAGAATTTTATATTTATTGAAAATATTTATAGAATATCCTAGGACTCGATAACAATCTAAAATGATGAACCTATTCTTAATGTGCACCTTTGACATGAAAGTATCTTAGTAATCATATAGAACTTGGTTCTAATGCAAAATTACCAAAATGGCTTTGGGTTATACCTTCGACGTGAAAGTATCTCGGCAACCCTAAAGGACATGAAAAAGGTTATAAAAAGGTAAACCTACCCTTAATGTACATCTTTGGCATAAAAGCATCCCGATGACTATCTAGGACTTGATTCCAAAGAAATTACCAAAATACCCCTAAGTCTACCTAGATGTAAAAGTATCCCAGCGACCCTAAAGGATAGGAAAAAGATCACAGAAAGACGAACCTATCCTAAATGCACATCTTTGGCATAAAAGCATTCCAATGACTACCTAGGACACGACTCAATGGAAATTACCAAAATGCTATTGAGGTGTACCTTCGATTTAAAAGCATCTCAGTAACCCTAAAGGACATGAAAAAAGACTATGAAAAAGGTGAACCTATCCTAAATGTACATCTTTGGCATAAAGCATCCCGATAACTACCTAAGACTCAATACTATAGAAATTACCAAATGCCCTTGAGGTGTACCTTTAACGTAAAAGTATCTTGATGACTTTAAAAGATAGAAAAAGGGTTATAAAAAAGGTGAACCCATCCTAAATATACATCTTTGGCATAAAAGCATCTTGATGAGTTTCTAAGACTCGGTTCTAATGAAATTACCAAAATGCCCTTAGGGTGTATCTTGAACGTGAAAGTATCCTGGCAACACTAAAAGACTAAAAAATGATCATAGAAAGGTGAAACTATCCTAAATGCACATCCTTGGCATAAAAGCATCTCGATGACTACCCAAGACTTGGCTCTAATGAAATTACCATTTCAGATATACCTTCGACGTAAAAATATCTTGGCAACTCTAAAGGACATGAAAAACAGATAATGATGATTTTTACTCTAAATGGGTAATTTAGATTACAAATATGACCTATGGTACAAAAATTACTAATGGATCCCTAAATTTCTCAAAATTAAATATTGGTCCTAAATTAATTAAAAAGGCTAAAAATATTTTTTTGGCCCAAAATACCATAAATGGGTAATTTAAACTTTAAAGTAACCTAACATGCAAAAATGTCATTAAGTAGCTAAATTTTCAAAAATTGTATTTCAAACCCTAACGTAGAATTGAAAGAATAGGAAAAGTTTTAATATTTATATATATATTTTTAACATCCCATCGGAGGACCAATGGAATGCTAAAAATATTTAAAATACTCTAAGTAAATGATTTCATTCTAGAGATAACCATTTTGGCTAAAAAATGGTAGATTTCCCTAATTGTCCCTAAACTTTCCTAAAATTACAAATTGGCCCTTATAAGATTAAAATATAAAATTAAGCATCAAATAAAGCAAAATAATCACAAAGTTAATAAATTCCTTAAACTTTTTAAAATTACAAAAAGACTCAAAAACTAAAAAAAAATGTATTTTAGTTGATAAATGCGTAAAATGCACTCCTAAGGGTGCAAGTGTGCTTCAACCAAGCATATAGGTCTAAGCAAAAAATTTTTAACTTTCTTCTATTTTTATTTATTTGTTGCAAATTAGCCCCTAAGCTATCTATATTTATAAAATGACCACAAAAAAACACATATATAAGCACAAGTTTGGGCTAACACCTAAACAATCTACCAATCAATTTTTTAAAACTTAATAATCACATATTCATATTTTATTTAACACAAATTAGCACCATTATATGATAAAATTACAAAAATAAGTATATAAACATGTGATTTCACCATAATTACAAGAAAACACTAAAAGAAATAAAATATATATGAATGTATATATGACAAACACAACACCAAAACCACCATCATATCAACATAAACATGATTCATGAAGGAAAATAATTTACTAACAAGAAGGAAAAAAATAAAATCAAATCAAGGAAATTAGTTCATGGCTATTATGCTTAGTCTTTCAACATGGATAAAAAAAATGCATAAACTTAAGCATATTTTTGGCTCACTAAAGAGAAAAAAAATGTATAAAACAAACAAAACTTTAAAGAATTTAGTAGAGATTTACCTTAACAAGCCTTGAATTTTTTCAAGTGTTATCTTTCTTTTTCTTTGTAAGTTTTTTTTTTTTTGACTTCCCAAAACTAAAAATGTTAAGAAAACATCTTCCCCCATTTATAAGGGAGGATGATTCATCCTCCTTGGGCGAAATTCCATGCCTTTTCCATGCTTTTTTCTTTTTTTTATTTTGTTTATTTATTAATTAGTTAACTTATTAGGTTAGAAAATGATGATTGTTGTGTTATAAGCCCATGCCTTTGTCATCTTTTCTTACAAGCCACCATCCCAATTATCACGATTATGCTAGTTTAGGTGGCATGATAATCATTTGGTAGTTTTGGCCAACTTGATGGAATTGGTTAGGAAGAAACGAAATTAGTTAGAAAAGAAGTTAATTCCAACCAAATTAAATTTCATGTAACTAAATTATCAAATTATAAAATTAATTATGTAAAAACAAATTTAACCTATAAATTTACAAGTAGAAATAATCTTGGACGCAAAAATAACAAGTGCAATCAAGGTTTATGAAAAGCCTAATCGGAATTTCCATGAAAAAAAGGATAACAAATTAAAATTCATGTACTCAACAAAATTTCATATAATAAATCAAATTAAGAATTTAATCGTATGAAAATTCTTATAAAAATTACATACAAATTTTGAATCAAAATAATTGATATAGAATTAAAAAGAATAAGGTTAATGGACTTTGTTGGAAAATTAGAGATTAAAATAGGCTTGCTAGGCCTTTAGAGAATGAAATGGGCTTGTTAGAAAATCAAGAAAATGAGCTTGGTATCATTGAGCTTGTTCATAAATTATTGGGCTAATTGGGGCTATTTGCAAATTTTGAAAGTTTTAGGCCATTAAAGAGATTGTACCCAAAGTAAAATTAATAAAATTAATAAAAAAATTTATAAAAATTTCAAGCACTGAATTTTACATGAAGAGTTTTTTAGAAGTATTATGTAGAAAGAAAGAAAAAAAAAGAGACAACTAAAATCCAAAACTCTTAAAATTTTACGAGAAACCTCTATGGAAGAAATTTGCTATTTGAAAAAATACAAAACTCATAAAATAAATTAAATTTTTAAAAACTGATTTAATATAAATTTAATGAAAATACTTAATGAATTTTAAAAATCTTAAACCCAAAAAATTCCTCCTTAAAAAAATTTATAGAGTATAAAACTATGTATCTTGAAAACGAAAAAATTCAAAAACTCATAAAATAAATTGAAATTTTCAAAACTGATTTAATATGAATTAAAAAATAATATTTGAAGAATTTTAAAAATTATAAACTAAGAAAATCCTCCCGAAAAAATTTACGGAGCAGATAACTCCGTATTTTAGGAATAAAAAAAATCTAGAAAAAATTACAAAGTCATAAAATAAAACAAATTTTTCAAAAATGATTTAACATGGATTAAACAATAATATTTAAAGAATTTTAAAAATTATAAATTTGATAAAATCCCTCAAAAAAAATTTCCAAAGTGGATAACTTTGCATTTGGAAAATGGGAAAAATCTTAAAATTTATAACAAATAAATGAAATTTTAAAAATTGATTTAATGGTGGTTAAATGTGAATATTTAAAGAATTTTGAAATTCAAAACTTTGAAAAATTTTATTAAAAATTTTACAAATTAAGAAAAGTTTGTATTCTAGAATCGAGAAAATTTTTAGAAAATACATTGAAACTTATATAATTAAATAAAAATATTATATACATTGAAACTTATATAATTAAATGAATTAAATAAAACATATTATTCAAAATATTAATTTACAGAATAGTAAAGCTGGAAATCCAAAATTCAAAATAATTTTTTCAAAAAAATTTTTACGAGTTTGATACTTGCGGTACTGTGAAATATTTAAAATTAATTACTAAAATAGGCAACTTGACACCTTGTGGTATAAAATGCCAATATGAATTTTTTCTTGAATAATTCTAATTTTTTTGAGTGCATGTCAGCATAAATACCACAATTGTATCAGTAAAAATATACGACGGTCAACTTCCCAAATTTAGTGAAACATTCTCGAAAAATTCTTAAGAATGAAAAATTTGACTATGATAATATCAACAAAAGTAGATCTCAAAATTTCACAAGTATAAGGTTAAAAACTAATTATTTTACCTTGAATTCGTCTTTTTAATATGAGATTAATTCTGTACAACACTTGAAATGGCAGTAATTCTATTACATGCACTGAGTGGCCACTAAATCCTTGATCTCAGTTATTTTAGACTGTCAAGGAATAAGCCCAGACAAAATTTGGATCTATGGTTGCCCCTATTTGATCGTTGCTGAGAATCAAGAATAGGGTAAAGACCAAGTAGACTTAATTTTGTTCGAGCCATAGTATCCATTAAACCAAAACAACAACAAAAGATAAACTCAACAAACAAAGTTTTTTTCACACAATATATACACATCAATTGAAATAAACCTATGAAAACTTTGCCAATCTTCTGTTTAACCAAATGAAGTAGGACATCATGTTTCATTGGTTTCTAACCAAGTGAAACTAACTAATAACAAATGAACTTTTCCTCCAAAGGATTTGGTTCTAAAATAAATGAACCTATTCCCTCTGTACACCTTATTGGTGATCACAAAAGATTCGATCTAATACAAACCTTGTCCATCCTTTTACTTAATTAGATAAAGTTTGACAGATGCTTTGAATATCACCATCAAAGCTTTGTCTTTGAAAATAACCATCGAAGATGTTGAAAGGATGCCACTGTCGATTGACTACCTTTCCAACCAGCTACATTGGGCATAGATTTTGGGAAGTTTCATTAAGAACGAAAACTTTTGAATGCTTCAAATATCACCATCGAAGCTTTGAAAAGGATGCCACTATTGACTAACTACCATTCCGGCCAGCTACATTGGGTATAAATTTTGAGAGATTTCATTAAAAATGAAAACTTTTGAATGCTTCCATTATCACCATCAAAGCTTTGAATGGATGCCACTATTGACTGACTACCATTCTGGCCAGCTATGTTGGGCATAGATTTTGGGAAGTTTCATTAAGAATGAAAACTTTTGAATGCTTCAAATATCACATCAAAGCTTTAAAAAGGATGCTACTGTTGACTGACTACCATTTCAACTAGATACATTAGGCATAAATTTTGAGTGATTTCATTAAAAATGAAAACTTCTAAATGCTTTAAATATCACCATCAAAGCTTTGAATGGATGCCACTATTAATTGACTACCATTCTGGCCAGCTACATTAGGCATAGATTTTGGGAAGTTTCATTAAGAATGAAAACTTTTGAATGCTTCAAATATCATTATCGAAGCTTTTAAAAAGATGCCATTGTTGACTAACTACCATTCCAGCCAACTGCAGTGAGCATAAATTTTGAGAGATTTCATTAAAAATGAAAACTTTTGAATGCTTTGAATATCACCATTAAAGCAGCTTTAAAACCTTCTTCATATACCTTATGATAGGATCACGTAAGAAGGTGATAGATTTTTAAAGAGAATCATTCAATCATTCCTAAAAAGTTATCAAATATTAAATTAGTATTCATTAATTTAGTGATATAATTTATGCAATTGGATAAATATCTGCTCAAGGCATATTTGCAAACTTCTATTGAAAGAATGAAAAGTATAATAATTCATCAAAATTTTAGGATTTATAAAAAAAGATCACCTTCTCACTCTGACCTGGTGGAAAAGTTTACTTGATCAAAAATCTATGGAAGTTCCAAAACAATTTCAACTATGAATTTTCTAATATCAAGAGTAATGGATATCTATCACTATTATGATGTTAAAACTTTTTTTTTTGTGATCGATGTAGACACCTTATTTTGTCCGGGCTATTTTTTAGCAATCTGGGGCACGGACATGAGAAGGGGCAGTGATCATCGCTGGCGAAAAAGTAATTTGAGGAGGTCAAAAAGGCCAATGGATCATATCAAAGGTAAATGCAAAGATGTGGCATCAAAGGACAAGGTGTTCGAGGACAAAAGATGTGAGAAAATTCACAATTTTGCTTGAATGTATCAATACCTGGTTCTTATGTATCGATACAATGCTCTAACGTGCCAAAAATTTGAAATGTCCATATTTGTATCGATACAACATGTAAATGTATTAATACATAAGCTTATGTATCGATACAAGAGCTCATGTATTGATACTAGGCCATACCAAGACCAAAATGTGCATTCTATAAAGAAATGTATCGATACATATCAATATGTATTGATACAATGGTTCATAGTATCGATACGATGGTTCATAGATCGATACAATGATCATTGTATCGATACAATGATCATTGTATCGATACAATGTTCATTGCATCGGTACACTTAAGGATTTTAGACCAAATGTATCGATACATTCTACAATGTATCGATACATGTGGGCCATTTTCCATGATCCGAGCATTTTTTTACTCGTCCACCATTGATCAAAAACTCGATTTTAGCTCGTTTCTTTGCATCAGAAATGATCAAAACCCATAGCAGATTACGAATTTGGACTTTTGAATTAATCAAAGCATTTTTTGAAGTTTAAATTAGATAAAAAAGGTTAATGTCACATTATCACCCAATTCTTCCCTAGTTTGTTGACCAAAATCGCCATCAGCCACCTTATTTGCTAGAAAATCATTTTAGCATTTAAACCAGCCACCTTATGTCTATCACATTGGCAGTAAGTTACTCCCTACAGCCACTCTATAGCCACCAAGGTGACATCACTTTTTCTCCCTTGAGAAATAGACAAAAACACCTCTAATTTGGCTCCAAAAGGCTGGTATAAATAGATCACTTATATCTCACCTGAGGACATTAGATTCCAACTCATTTTTAGCTTCCAAAACACATTCACACATCAAGAAAACCAAATCCCATAGCTTTTTACTCAATACCCAAAAATAGCCCTAAAACACTCGCTTTCAACCACTACACATTTTGAAAACTGCCCTCATCCATACCAGAAGCAAAACCTTATTATTTCTCTTTTTTTCTTGCTTATTAACAACGAGAAAGTGAGGGAAATTCAAGCCATCTCTACTACTCTAATTGTTTGGCCAAAAATTGAAGTTTTGTTGGTATAACTTCCCATTTTATCACTTTCATTTTTTATTTTTTAGTATCTTCATCATTTTAGTGAGCTCTCGATGTTTCCATCACCCTCTTAGGATTCTTATGCATTATTGTTGCTTTTGGATGTGGTAGTTTAGGATTTGGATGCCTTAATGCCCTTTTGATTTGCAAAATGCCTCATTTCATCCTTATTATTTTGATAGTTCTTGCTCATTCATTTTATGCCATATCTATGCATCTTGTTATGATTAATCCATGTATGAATCCTTAGGCTAACATGTTTCAAGCATATTTATACATTAGCTTGCATCTTGTCATGAATCATTGTCATTTTCAGCATCTATAACATTTTTTTGTCAAAGTGCATAACACTTTCTTTATCTAGATCATTGGTAAAGCTAGCATTCCCATCATGTTCTATGCCATCCCCTTGTATCTTCATTGTCTTCTCCTTGTCTAAATGCATGTTTGATGGCTATCAAAAATTGATTTTCAAAACCTCCCCAAGCCAAGCATGTTAACCTCAACCAATAAGGATTAGCATGAACTTAGCATTTTCCTTAAAGTTAGCAAAATATCTTGGGGAAAATCAAGTTTTCCAGATTTGGAATCTTGGTTAAATGAGCTAAAATCTTCTGATTTTGCAATGAAAATGGCCTTACACTTGTTCCCAAAATGTTCATGCCTTGTTTTTGAGTCGAAACCTTGAGTGGTATGAGCAACGGGCCATTTCATCATCCCAAAATACTTCGAGGGCATGCAAATGAGTTCGGGATGCTCATGTCACTCTTTCCCTTCAGTCATTAACGTTCGAATGTCAATGATTCACCTTTGGACCTGTAAACATAGAGAAAATAAGAAATATCCTCTACTTTGTTTTGTCCTCTGCTAGCAGCATCACTTTTACAAATTAAAAAATCACTTTAAAATCCCAAAAAAAATTTCATGAATTTTATAATATTTTTCTCTGAAAATGTGTCAAAATATCTTTAAAATGAGGTCTTGTTCACCCCCGGATCAGCACGGATGAAAGAGTTATGATTTTTCAAACCTAGATTGTCCAAAATCTTTGGAATTAACAAAGTGCATTCTGGTTGGGCCCTTTAGGCCCACTAAACGATTTTTCCAAATCAGTCTAACATTTTTCCTAAAAAGTTCATGAAATTCCCTTTCTAGAAAGGTATTATTTGCAATTTTTTGATATCAAATGAGTTCAAAATGATTTTTCAAATTTTGACACACCTTGTCCCTCGTATGCTCTACGAGCAGCATAATTAATTCAAATTTGAAAATTTATTTCCCTGGAAAGTGATTTTTTAGAATACTAGGAATATTTTCAGATTGACCCTTGTCAAGTTACCTTTTTGATGATATCTTATCCATCATCTAAAGCCTTCAAACCAGTCTAGAATAAATTCAGAAAGTGGGATCAGGCGATATTGTCCCTTATTCTCGGTCATGGTCAAAATTAAGTTGTTTTCCCGAATTTCGTCTGGAGACATTTGAATATCTCCATATCAACCCCATCAGACTCAAGAACATGCTCCGATCTCCCACAAGCTCGTATTAAGGTACGAACATATTTTACATTTTTACTATACTCATTCACAACAACTTCTTTTGCTAAAAATCGTCCAAATGCTCACTCATTTTCTAAATCACAAAGTTTTGTCAACTTTAATTTTTCCAACTTGACTTCTCTAAAGAGTGTCAGATATGTCACTTTTGGGGATACTCTAACCCTGACCTTCCCAGGGGACACTCCAACCTCGCTCTTTAAATTTGTCAAGATCTAAAAAAATCTTTGTCAAATTATTTGTCATCCACAGAGATACTCCAAACCTGACTTTCTGAGGGGATACTCTAACCCTATTTTCAAAATTGTCAACCTTAAAAAAATCTTCCTTCATCAAAATTATTCGTCATCCATAGGGATACTCCAACTTAATCTTTTCGAGGGGATACTCCAACCTTGTCTTTCAACTACAATTAAATTTTTCTCCTTCTTGAATTTCCATGAATATTTCAAACAAACCTCGTTTAAACAAGAAACCTAGGTGTATCTCGAAAATTGTCGATTCGGTATTCCCAAATAATCAATGCCAATTGCGAGATAAATTCCAACAGTCCATCCCTTTTCTTTATCATTACATTGAATGATCCATGTTATGTTACTTCATTTATTGCCTTACTAACATAATTTTTTTGTGATGATTATTTGTATTCATGTTTTCTAATCATTTCAAATAAAACTAAGGGTAATATTCCACATAGGTATCTCTCCAGTGTCTAAAGTGGAATATTTTTTAAAAGTAAAATCCAAAGGTCATTCTTATTAAAATCTTTATAATCTTCATCTCTCCAGGGTGTATATGAGCTTAAATCTTTTCATCAAAACCTGGATTTATATTTCTATAAAATTCATGCATTAAAAGGGGTTATATCAAAATAATGAAGAGTTAAGATCGAAAGAATTGAAATCAAGATAAGACATAGTTAGAAAGGTATCAATTTTGGGTAGAATTGATCGTTTCATAATGATAATTTAATGTTAAATCGAGTGAGTGATTCATTTTGACGACTCGATCCCCAAACGTAAAAAAAATAATGATAAATATAAAGGAACAAGGGATTCATCCATCTTTTAAATCCAATAGATCAAGGTTCACGTCCCATCCACGTTGCAACGCATGCTTGCCAAAGTTGGAGCTTAAAATAATGATGAATGTAGGCTTTGGCATCGCCCCTCCGTAACATTGCAGACTCTAATCTTAGCTAAGGCGTTTGGGTTGATGTTTACAAGAAACTATCTTTTCTTGTTTTTATTTTTTGATGCGCAAAGAAAAAAAAAAAAACTCAAAAGAAAAATAATAACAAAAACCTAAATAAAAGTGCTTAAGTGTTTTAAAATTTATTATTTAAAAACTCATAGTAGGAACATACTATCTATGTTTATAATAAAATTTACCTAAATAACTTATACCTTTAAATTAAAGAATTGAGTGTACTAAATTTTAATAATCATAATTATAGTAATAGTATATTTTTATCGTTTAATGTTTTTATCTTAGAACACCCTAATGATTGAAAACTAATAAATTTTAACTACTGTAAATCGAAAATCAATTTTTTGTCCATCTAAAATGAAAATCATTACAAAAATGACGAAAGCACTGCACAATCTAGAGAGAGCATATAAAGAAATTTGGGCCATCTTACACAGAGAGTCAGACTGAAGCAGAAAAGGCGGGTTATTTTTTTTTCCTTTATTGTTCTTTTTAAAAATTTTAAAAAGTTAGTGACGGCCATGAAAGTTCGCAGGGGAAGTTCTAACAACAAACACTAATCTCCTTTCACCAATAAAAATTGGAAATTAAAAAGAAAAATAAATTATCATCCCCTTTCATTTGCGCTCTCTAAAAGCACACAAGCACCCAACAAAAAAAAAAAAAGAAAAAAAGAAAACGTTCTCTTTATCTCTTATTTATTGAAATTAATTTTCGTTGCGGAAAACGAAGAAGATCGAGGGAAATTCTGCGTTTCTCCAAAAATGCATTTCTCCAAACTCGAAGATACACCGATGTTTCGGCAAGAGGTACGTCTTCTTTCCTTTTTTTGGCAATGCTGCGTTTTTCCTTGAATCTTGTTCTTTTAATAATTAATAATAGTTGAGTAATACGAAACACGATTTTTTTTTTTCATTTATATCGCACCCGCAGTTAAAATTTATAGGAGAATTTGAGGCGAAAAATAAGGTTTTCTCGGATGTCATATTATTACGATCTCTTTTCATTTACGCAGTTAAAATTTACGCTTTACTAATTTTCATTTGGAAGTAATAAATCTTATAGGAATTTTACACGGTAATTGTCTGACATGGAGGTAACGAGGAATTTATTTGTGATTTTCGATGGCATTTTCCTTTTTGGAAAATTTTGTTTGCTCTTTTTTTCCCCCTTTAAGTGGTACCTTTTGTTGGGGGATTCGATTTCCTTTTATTTTTTATTTTATTTTTTCAATTAGTGTAATTTAAGTGGGAATTGTATTTGGAATATTTAACGTTTTACAATGAATTTTATTATTATTATTATTATTATTATTATTATTATTATTATTATTTGCACTATGCTTAGGTTAGTTTGTCTTATTTTATTTATTTATTTATTTCTGATATAAGGTTAGTTCGTTTTAGATACTGGTACTAATTGTTTTATTGCTTGCTGAAACAGATACAATGCTTGGAAGAGAACTCCGAGTTAATGCGAGGAAGATGTTTAAAGTTCTACAAAGGATGTCGAAAGTACACGTAGGTTTACATTTTTTTTTTGGTAGTTTGTGTACATGCATTGCCTCAAGCATTTCCCATGCTTAACTTTGAAGCGAAAACTCTGTTCATTAACTAATAATCTCTTTTATTCATGTTTTATGGTGGTGTTATATAGTTTGTTGATATCTAGTATTAGTTCTACTTTGATAAAGCAGAAAACAGAAGCCCCTGAAAAAAAAAAAATCCAGAAGGAAGAAAAACAGTAAGTCATGGAGGTAGGAGCAGCTCATAAGTTCTAATTCATAATTGTTAAATTGTTTCTCAAACAATGGCTCCATATGCTTTTCCTTCCCCGCGCAGTTAAAAGGGATCTCCTTTGTGGCTCCATTCAAGCCTTTGTTAGACCTCAGGCCACTACTGAAGCGTTGGGAATGGGGCTGCGAGGAGATGAAGTGTTATTAGTTAATTGGAAATGTTGTACTTCTTAGTTAGACAAGAACTAACAAAAGGAAGCTCATATGTTTTAACTGATAAGAGAAACCATGGTTAGTTGTTTTTCTGTTTGTCAAACAAGCGGAGAGTGCAGAACAAATATGAACTATTACTTTGCTGCCCAAAAAATATTCTTTTCTCTAATTAATGTTACTTCCCTAATAAGGCCACTTATTATTGAATGATCACATGGTTGATTCCTTCTAAATACCAGAGAAGGGCTTGGAGAGGGGTATGACAGTGACATTGCTTTTGTAAATGCCCTTGAAACTTTTGGAGGGGGGCAGAACGATCCTATTTGTGTTGCTTTTGGAGGTACAAATTCTAAGTTCCTTCACCCTTTCGAATATGCCATTGAAAATGCTTTTGGAGTTAAATGCCCTTGAAAATGCTTGTTATTATTTGATGTGATTTTGGAGCTGCCAAGATTGTGTCCTTTTAAATATTGCATGGTTTTAAAATGGATTTATCACATCCAGTTATTTAAATTATGTTCATGGCCATGCTTTCAGTCACATCGTGTTTATAGTGATTGCGGATGTAATGGATGCTATTGCGGTGATAAAACTGTTTGAGCAGAAATCAGTGCTAATTATTAGTATTTCTCATTATGTGATAAAATTGATACTTAAGAGCAGATACTTAAAAAGAAATGTCTTGTTTCTTTTCTTGAAATAATCCTGTTTGCCTTTTTTTTTACTTAGTTCTTTATGCATTTATTATGTGATTTTGTTATTATGGTTTTACTTAGATTGATCTTGCTGATCTATAACCCGTCTGTCATGGTTGTTATATAAAAGGTAAGTTGGTTTGTGAGGTCTGGAAATGAAATAAGTTGCTAACATATTACCGCTGTTCTTACTGGTGAAATTTTCCTCAGGCCCAGTCATGACAAAATTCACCATTGCTTTGAGAGAAATTGGCACATACAAGGAAGTTCTTCGCTCACAGGTAGTGACTTTTGAGATTTTATAGGTGCCTTGTTAAAAGCTCCTATATAGCCTTTATATTCTATCGGCTTTGATTATTTAATTTAGTTATATGACTTAATTTTCTGTATGATTACTATATTCTATTAAGATTTGTAGTTGTAGAACATGTTTTATCTTGAGCAATCATAGTGAAATTATGAATAATTACAAAGAAAAAGGATACTGCAGGTCCTAATTATGCACCTCATAACCAACCTTAAGAATTTACAGCCAGGATTAAGCCTGTGATACAATAGGAAGGGGATGGGATTGTCCTTCCAGAAACAAAAATAAATTCCAAAATCTAAATCTTCAGACTCAATTTAAGGAATTAACTAATTATTTTAATGATTTATAAGTTGGATTACTTTTTTCAAAAATTTGTTTCGACCTTAAATTACCTATCTACTTGTAATGGATAATAGTGTGAGGACCTTATGCAATGGACTGTTAAGTTGTTCATCAATCCTAATTTGTATTCTTATCTGGTATTCCCTTTATTTCCTTATGTGACACGCTTCGCTTTCAGTAAACTTTCATACAAATTCAGCTCTTCTAAGGTAGGCCATTCTCTGGCAATATGCTTGAGATTTCTGCTGCAATAGAAGGTTCATTTTGTTCTACATTAAACTTCGAAGTTGATTCTCCCCAGCAAAATAGATTTAGATGTGGTGAAACTCTTTCAATTAATTTATTTCCCTCTTCTAACACTTCTAATTTACTTTTCCAGATAGAGCACACGCTAAATGATAGGTTGCTTCAGTTTGTTAATATTGATCTGCAAGATATCAAGGTACTATTCAGCATATGATAGAGGTTTCATCGAAGTGCCTATCATCTAAATGAAGGATATTGAATTTAGGGATAATAGCTTGATTCTTTCCTTAGTTATCATTAATTTCAGCTCTGAATACAGTGTTTTTTTTCTTTTTGGTTATGAAGCAACAAAGCAATAATGGTTAGAGTTTCTCCTTTTTCCTAGTTCATTGTTAACCTGATTTAATGTAACGAATATTGAGAGAGAGAGAGAGAGAGAGTAGTGTTAACTTTTACTTTTAGTATAACATGTTTTTTCTTGCTGTTGGAAAGAAGAAATTTAAATAAGAGGATGCTGTGGGCACTTTGATGATATTCATTTTACCGACGTGTAACATTGAAAAGTCCTAGGATACTTTTGAGAACAGAATAGTGTCATTAATTTCTTATTGGCCAGATTCATAATTGATAAATTTTATTATTCCTTC
Source organism: Adansonia rubrostipa (assembly GCA_038381775.1). Lineage (NCBI taxonomy): Eukaryota > Viridiplantae > Streptophyta > Magnoliopsida > Malvales > Malvaceae > Adansonia > Adansonia rubrostipa. The sequence continues at coordinate 4,042,598 of JBBYHM010000013.1, forward strand.
TCATATTTGGCCGAGAGGGATAATGTCTGTTGTTCTCTTCTTTTACTATCTTTTGCCTGGCTACAAATGTGTCACCTGCTTCTAGATCACTATGGATTGGGGTGACCAGATTCCATCTGAGTTCTTCACTCAAATAATGGATCGAGTTGATCCATTACAGTCTTGGTGATGTTAACTGCTTTCTCATATTTTCTGACCTGCTGTTGAACCGATGTTTCAGGATGCCAGAAAACGTTTTGACAAGGCTTCACTTATATATGATCAGGTGAGTTTTAAAACAAAGTGTTAAACGTGCTTCTCTTTTTCCTTTTGATTTTCAATTTTTCCAGTTATAAGGCTGCATTTAATCTTTAAGCATCATGACGATTATTTTGTAAATTTATATTTATTGATAAAAGATTGGTAGAAGGGACCTTGGATCATATCACATCTTGTTGAAAATAGGAAAATACCATCCACATTTTGATATGCTATTGCAAATTTCAGAACACCATTCTAAAATTTCCCATTTTGATATTATGCTCAAAACCAGGAATGAGAATGATGGTAATAGGAAGCACCATTCTTATACAGAGTTAAAGTCCTTCCATAAAATAGGATGTTGACATGATCATTAAGCCTCTGTTTGTTTGTTTCATTTGTTACTTGCTTTTGGTTTCTGAAGCATAAGGCAAAAAGTGTGTTTGGATAAGAATAACAATGATATTTTAAATAATTATAAATAAAAAAATGAAGGTTTCTACATATCAAAATGGATTATTTTTTATGAAATAATTATGCTTGAAAAGTTTTACATTTGAATCAATGGTTTTACTTTTTCACCGTTTGCTTTTTAGCAACTTTGATGAAGCAAATTGCAAATAGCTAAAGCAACAACCAAGTATACCCTAAATTGAATTTTCTTGCCAATTGGCTGTAATAACTTGATATCCTTATAAGTAATGCACGTATACGAATTCATTTAGGATGAAACAATTAGTTTTGTGAAGTTATTGCTTTATAACATCCTATCTGGTATAATCTTAATGATGGCAAACTGGTGCTATTCCTTATTTTGCCTCACAGGCACGAGAGAAGTTTCTGTCTTTAAGGAAAAGCACTAGGATGGATGTAGCAGCAGCCATAGAGGAGGTAATACAATATTAACTCTCTCTTGACCCAAAGGATTATTTTTACAAGTGCTTAAATTTATGAACTATGTTGTCATGGTTAACCATTATCTTTCAAAATCTAATATGGTAGAGAGACATTCCAGGAATTGCATACTGCGAGAACCTCATTTGAACATGCACGTTTCAATCTGGTAAAATTCTTTTGTTAACAAATGCATGTTCAATTTTATATGTATTTCTTTACTGGAAGTTGTAATTATGCATGTTCTGCTATATCCAGGTTAGTGTCCTATCCAAGTTTGAAGCCAAAAAGAGGTTTGAATTTTTGGAGGCTGTTGGTGGGATGATGGATGCTCAGCTTCGATTCTTCAAACAGGTATTGAAAATGTCATCTGATGACAGCTCATCTTTTTCTAACTGATATGTCATTGGTAAGTTCAACTTCTGGAGGCTTGATCTTTGCAGGGATATGAACTCTTACATCAGATGGAACCCTTTATTAACCAGGTTCGTCATAGTAACTTTTCCTAATATAAGATGAAAAGAAAGATAAATTACACCTTTTATCATATTAAAATGTGAAGATTTCTCTCCTCCAGTTGATACTGATTTAAAAATTGAGAACACATCGAAGGAAGTTACAAAAACTAGCTGCCAACACTTTTGAAACTAGAGAACGTAGACGATACATGCTCTAAATTTTTGCACTTTGCTTTTCCTCACAAGTCACACCTTAGAAAGAATCCAACAAGAAACCCATTCTAGGTAAGAAGGTTAGTTGTTTTGTAGCTTGCAGAGAACCAAATCTTTGATCTATTTTACCCTCTTCCTTGTTCTCAGCAATTCATAGCAAAAGGTTGGAAGGGGTGCAAAAAAATTAGAGCCCTCACAGCATGCGATCAAAATACTTGTTGTCCAGCTTATGCATATATCATTAAATGAAGAGAAATTCTTGTTGCCAGTGTCTGCGAGTGACCAGAGGTAATATAACCAAAGCAATATTCCTAAACTTGGGAAGATAATATATGAGAACGCTGAACAAACTGTTTTGGACTATAATGATGAATTAAGCTGTTCTACCCTGAGGATTTTACACACAGTTGCTTTAGATTCTTCTACATATTAAGACTGGTAGTGAATATAGGAGCTTATGCCAGTTAAGTATCGTTGTCATCAATAAGTGGAAAGGGGATTTGTCCTTAGGTACTTCATGGAACATCAATGAAGCTAATGTAAGTTTTGTCATTGCTAGCTACCTGCTTAAGAGAGACTGATTTTGGCTCCAGAAAAAAGTATGATAAGATCCCAGATAAGATCCCTTTCTAATCTGCTTAACTGCCAACAAACTGATGCTTTCATCCGTCCAATCCTGTGCCAAACTTTTATCCCCACTAATAAAATGAAAAACTTTGCCTCTAGAGCGTTATTATTTATTTTCCCTCTTTTTCTACACCGGAATCCAGTTCACTTTCTTGATTTGGGGTCCTCCGCCTCTCATAAAAGTTCCCATAATCAAGCAATTCATTGGGAAACTTAAAATGCTTTTCTTTCCTGAGGATATATATATGTATGTTTTCTCAAGTTTTCTGCCAATGAAGTTTTCCTCAGGAGCTCTTTTCCTCCAGCCCTAAACTTTTGATATCTCGTAATCAGGTGAATATCAAAAACTAGTTTTTTCTTGGTTTCAGGTCTTGGCTTATGCACAACAGTCTAGGGAATGTTCCAACTATGAGCAGGCATCTCTAAGTGAAAGGATGCAGGAACATATCAGACAGATTGATAAAGACAGTAAGCTGTCCGTATCTGGCTATTTTAATCCTCCTTCAGCAGATGCTATGCGACCTTTTGCAAGGGGTTCCCAAAAAGTTATTGAGGTAGTAATGCAATCTGCTGCAAAGGGAAAGGTAATATCTGATCTGTTACTCATTTAACAAGCTTCCCTTAGAGAATCTTACCTTTGTTTGAATTTAATGTTATTTATTCTTAAGGAGCTTCTTTACATTTCCATAGCTAATATTACCTTTTCTTAGGTTCAAACCATACGACAAGGTTATCTTTCAAAACGTTCCTCAAACTTGAGGGGTGACTGGAAGAGAAGGTTTTTTGTTCTTGATAGTCGAGGGATGCTGTACTACTATCGTAAACCATTTGCCTGGTCTTCTGTAAGTCACTGGATGGAAGATGGTTAATACTATGAGGGCCGTAAATGTCGCCTCTTTCCTTTTTTTTTTTTCCTCCTACTAAATGTTAGTCATTCAGGCAGCTGGAAGTCAGTCTGCTATACAAAGGAGTGGTTCCTCTGAAAGTGGTGCTGGCCTACTGAGTCGATGGCTTTCTTCTCATTACCATGGAGGTGTACATGATGAAAAGCCTGTTGCACGTCACACTGTAAACTTGTTGACATCAACAATTAAGGTTGACGCTGATCAGTCAGATTTAAGATTTTGTTTTAGAATTATCTCACCAACAAAAATCTATACATTACAGGTATTTGTTCAATTCTTCAATTTCACGGTAAATAGTAACCAATGCTTTCATTTGTGACTCTGGTTTTTTCTTGCAAATGTTTAGTTATTGTTAAGTTTAGAAATGCTTAAATATTTAGCAGTAAATTCTCAAAAATGATCGCTTGATAATGCAGGCAGAGAATGCACTAGACCAAAGGGATTGGATTGAAAAAATAACTGGAGTAATTTCTTTGTTATTGAGTTCCCAAACACCTGAGAAGGTAGTTGACAGAATTTTCTTCTGGGGAAATAGGGGAAGATGCACCTAATTATGCTTTCTTTCTTTTTACTCAACCAAAAAATAGAATAGATATGAATCTGTTTAATTTTCTTTAAAAAAAATTATTTTCTTGAATTGGGAAAGGGAGCATTAGTCAGGTGTTCCTCACTACTTATACTCTAATTTCTTTATCAATGTAAATGACCATATAACATTTATGTCAGTGTCTCTCTGCTTACCCCACGGGAAGTGGTGATAATTGCTCCATTAGTGATGTTAGCTCACTAGCAGATTCCCCTGATGCTTATCAGACAGCAGTGGGGGAACAGACATCTAAGAGTCTCTCCTCTGGAAGTCATTTAGATATATCTAGAAGTTTGGAGCATCGAGAATATTGCACGAATAGTGAAAAGCCAATTGATATCTTACGAAGAGTACCTGGGAATGATAAATGTGCTGACTGTGGTGCAACTGAGCCTGACTGGGCATCTTTAAACCTTGGTGTACTCATATGCATTGAATGTTCTGGAATTCATCGCAATCTTGGTGTACATATATCAAAGGTTTGTCATATATATGTGTATTTAGAGAACCTTATGTCTTTCTCTTGCTATTCCTTTGATTTTTTTCTTTTTTTTTTTTTGAAAAAAGCTTTTGGCTTGAGTGATTGGACCATTCAATGTGTGAGACACAAACCTTACAGAACAGCTTATATATTATGAACAATTTGTCTGGGATATACAAGGATCTACTTAGCTGAAGTATCTTTGTTTTTGTTTGTAAGTGAGAATATTTACTTTAGATTCAAGTATCTTGTGAAAATATAATTAGCAAGATACGTTTCAATGTTGAGAATCTGATAGTTCACTGAAGAATTATGAATAACTAACTGCATATAGGGTGTTTAAATCCCTATAATTTATGTTAAGACAGTACTACAATTGCAGGGTGCTGTTGATATTTTGAAACTTTTATGCAACATTGGAAAAACAAGAGCTTAGAAGGAAATTAAGCATGCCTCATACCAATTGAGAAAGAAGACAGAAATATCTTGTTTTGGCTTTTCTAATTTATGGATGTAACACTTTATTTTTGTTTTCTCCCCGTATCTCTTCTACATTTAGTTTTGTCCTTGTGTTCACTTTTGCTTGTACTCAAATCTAAACTAACACATCTTCCTTGAGGCAAGCTAGATGACTTAATGTATATGATGCATTAGACAATATCCTTGTGTAAGTTTCTGAATATACATGGATGATGCAAAAATAAGAACAGAGGCTACTTTTTTAGTCATGTTATCAGGCTTGTTAATATAAAACTAAATTTACTTGGTCTGAGGACTTGAAACATTTTGCACTTGGCTTTCTTTTAGGGGTGGACTTGCTATCATTTTTGTACTATATTCATGCACTGGTTATTTGCTTTATGTTTTTTATTTATTTTTTCATTTTTCCCCTTCTGGTATCTCCTATTCATGCAGCTTTTATATAACCTTTTACTCAGGTAAGATCGTTGACACTTGATGTTAAAGCGTGGGAACCATCTGTCTTGGCTTTATTTCAATCACTAGGCAATATCTATGCAAACTCAATCTGGGAGGATTTGTTGCACTCAGGACGTACAAGAACTGCTGCGCCTTTGAGGTAAGTAAAACATACTTTATCTGATTAGGCAACTGTTTCTATTCTGATTCGTTATTACTTCTTGTTGGGTAGTTCTTCAAACTCTGACGGACATAAGCAGCTTCTCTCAATGAAACCTAGTCACAATGACCCAATTTCAGTGAAGGAGTTGTTCATTCATGCAAAGGTGTTGCCCTTAATAATTTAGTTTCTTCCTCACGATTTTTCCTTATCATCTATTCCCAAATGAGAATGCATCAATAATGTCTGCTTAACTTGATTTAACTTTGCAGTCAATCATTCTTCTATGTAATTTTTGACATGTTGCTAGATGTTTGCAACATGAAATCTCTAGTCCTGTGCCATTTTAGTTAAAAGGGCTTTCTTTTTTCCTGGAGAAAATAAATTTTAGATATTTCAAAATTATTTGAAACTTATCAGTCTGCACAACAATTCCATGAATCATTCCCATTTGCTAAATTCATTGCCCATTTTTACTTGTTCTGGATGTAAATTTTCTAAATTTACCACCTGTTTAAAGGTTGTTGCTAGGTAGTTTCAACCAAACATTGACTGCTAGGATCACTTGGAGACCATTAGTTCCTATTATTGGCCCAATTGTCATCTGAAGACACTTAAGCATGTCAATATTTCCTTCTCTTTGGAACATATGTGGCTAATGGAAGATAGCAAGAGTAGATGAGATGATGAAGAAGAAAGAGCTACAATCGTAGCAGACTGCCCGTCAAAGGAAGAGGAAAGTTGGGACTTGGCTGTAACCTCTTCACTCTTCATTTCTTTTCTGAAAACTAAGAGAACTGTATCCAGGACAATGACTAACTTCTTGACGAGATAAAAGAACTCATTTAATGGCATCAAAAAAGTCATTGAGAACTCTCTATTTGATTTGAGACACAGATATAGAGGAACTAGGCAGTTAATTTAGGTGTCCCGCTAGACAAAATGATATCTGAGCCTGGCTGTCTAGAAAAAAATCAATGCTTGTTCTTGGGACCAAATAGGAATGGCTAAACATGCAGCTTCAAGGTGACTTCATTTTGTTATTTAAAATGATAAGCTATTTCTTTGCATTCTGTTCCATGTCTGAATCTGTGCTTTATTTCTGGTCCTTCTTCTGTTTCCTTTTCTTATGCACTTTTGGATTCAGTTCTAGAAACCTCAACTATCACCCCTAATTTTTTTTTCTTCTGTCATTTTATTTTACCCTGAAACGTCTGATTGTTGCAGTCTAAAATTTTTTTCATGTGCATCACTAGTTCAATTACATATTCTGCTGCTTTTACTTACTAAGATGTACAATTGTCTGATCAAATTTAATACACATTCATAACTTAATGCTCAAGTTGTCAATACATTGCTTGAGTAATATTTGGTGGGCAACTTTATGCCTGTGGTAATAGGTTTTATAATTTTTTCTTCCGAATGTAGAGTTTACGGTTTCTGTTATTACAGTATGCAGAGAAAGCTTTTGTTCCTAAGATAAAGAACAATCAGCATCTCCTTTCAGTGGCAGAAGAGGTGTGTGAAAATATTCGTGCTAATGACCCAAAAGCTGTATACCGTCACATTGTTTGCTCTGGAGTAGACGTCAATGCTATCCATGGGAAAGCATCATACCGTACATCCTCACCTCTGTCCAGATTAATGTAATGGCAAGGCTTAAGAAAATCGCTTATCAAAACTTTGATTGCTTTACAGGTGATTCTCTGCACCAGTCCTCAAGATATTTGAACTCATTAAATAAAAGTGCAGATCAGATCGAAAAGGAGTGTTCTGACTGTTGTTCTCTACTTCATCTTGCCTGCCTAACCACTGACATTGGCATGGTGGAGCTGCTGCTTCAGTATGGTGCAAACACAAATGCTTCTGATTCAAGAGGCCGGACGCCACTTCATCTTTGTATTCTTGACAGGAAATATGCAATAGCAAAATTGCTGCTTACGAGGTGATTTTTCATTTTCTGACTTTTTTTTCTCTATTTGCGTTTAGGCAATCCAGCTCTTAAGTGTGCTCAGAACAGGTGGAACTTTTCTTTACTAACATCATTTTCTTCAGTGTTCTTGCTTTCAGCATGGTGAACGTGACATTATTGCTGTAGATTCTCTTAAAAAAAATATTGGTTTAATGCATTTGGTGAGCTACATGTTTCATTCCGTAGTCACATTGAGGTTATTTGCTTGTTGAATTTCCCTAGTTCATGTGCATTTGAATTGCTGGCCTATGGTTAGACTATATTCTGGCTCTTGTTATAATGTGGGAATCAGTATCGTACAACTTCTAAGATTACAAATATTATTCTACCAGTGTCACTGTTACCTTATGAACACTAATTTTATGATGTAATTTTGTGGAGAGCATCAGTATCTGGATATTATTTCAATATTTATGATTAAGCAAGGGCATAAAAAGGCTACCTGAATGATTTTCTTTGGAATGAATTTCATATTTGCTTTTTTAGTGGAAAATGTGCATTGGTAAGAACCAGGGTTTCTCCCCCTCCCCCCCCCCCCCCCCAAAAAAAAAAAAAATTGGAATAAAGGAAAACAATTTGGTTGTAGGTTATGAAAAATCCTGTTAATGCGTACACTATCACTTGCACGGGCAAGGGACAAGGGCAACATGGGCAAGGGCATGATGAAAGGTTTCAGGATTAAACATGTTTTTGTGCCCTATTTTGGTCCCCTTTTCCCATCATTTAATTTGTTTACATTAGTTATACATCCCTGTGTCTGTCTGTGCAACTCACAGTTCTGGAATTGCAGGGGAGCCAATCCACATGCTGTAGATGGAGAAGGTAACAATGCTCTTCAGCTGGCATCGGCATTAGGCATCGATGATAATGAAGTTTTGGCACTCTTAACAGACACAAACAGATAGTATATACTGGATTTGAACCCCAAGAGAGACTGCAAGGGACCCCAAATGGAAGAAACAGAAACAGATGGCCATTCGATCACCTGTTATTTGGAAAGGTAAAAGTTAGGCATAGCTTGGCGAGAGAACATCATAGCTTTCTTCAAGTGTATGCAATTCCTCCCACCGCCTATCTTAATAGCTTCTTTTTTTGGTTTATCTTAATCATGTATATAATATGTAAATGCAAAATTTAATTCTATTTGAGGGTTGGGGTAAATCGAAAGAGGAAAGGCGACATTAAGAACACATTTTTATGCACTTAATGCGGAGAAACAATATTTTCCACGGCTTTTTGAGTGCCAAAAACTTCCCATGTGAATTGACGATGAATGAAGGTAAGGTAAAGTTCCAAATTCCAAAGCCTGACTCGATTCCTTTGCACACATTCAAGTGTTTTCAAACATGGTAAAGAATATGTAGCAGACAGGGGAATGGGTATTATTTAGCATCAGCTTTTGAGTTGACTAAAACAACCCAATTTCTGTATTATATTTAAAACCAAACCATTCATCTTGCCATGTATAACATTAACATGTTGCTCATCCTTCCATTCCATGCCATGCCATGCCAAATCTACGATATCAAAGCTTAGGTGGGAAAAAACATCACCGCAAAAAGGAAAACATAGACAACAAGCATCATCCCATAAAGCCATTTTCTTATAACAAAAAAAGAAAAAAAATCAATCAAAATCTCCAAAACAGCCTCCTTACAACACCTAATAATTGAATTTTGCCCACTCGTTTGCTTTTTAATCACAAGGCATGGACTACTTCTGTTTGTCAAAGCTAACGGATCAAGTGACTAAAAACCCAAACTCGTCTTGGGCCATTGATTGTAAAAAATCCTAAGACAATAGCAACAAAAGCGATTAAGCTTTGTTTTTTCCCAATGCTATTAAACATATATTTTATATGATAATAATATGGGTGAGAAATGTGGACCAAGTAGAAACAAAGACATAGGGCTTTAAAAAATATATCAACAATTAAAGTTTAAATCCTCATTTCTTTTCTTGTGACGGAACTTTAGAGGGAGTGAGGGATTCATAATTTCTACCAGTTCTCAATGCGTGTCGTGTTGGATCAAAATCTTTCAAACAAACAAACTATATATTTATTTTTATAAATAAATTAAACCCTAGCTAAGAATTTATTGATGAGTCTGTGCATTGGCTGGCCGACTCATAGCTAGATTCTTTTACAGGCCGAAGTGAGCCACGCTCAAATGATAAAATAATTTACTTACCTAAGATTCGGTGGGATTTAAAAAAGTTGAATTATTATTTAAAATTTTTTATTTTCTATTAATATTTATATATTTTATAATTAAATTTAAATAAAAATATGTATTTATAAAATAATGATTTAAATTAGGCTGAATTGATATAAATTTAAAATACCTTATTTCAAATCTAACTTTGTTAAATCCAACTTTCCGTTGAACTTTTAAATACAATCTGCTCGTCTTTTTTTTTTTTTGGTAATTAAAATGGGCATGGTAATCTTAAGTAAACCCCAAATATTATTGGATAAATTTGAAAATTGGTGCAAAATGTAAGGAAAGTGAAAAGCCATTATTGAGGTATTCTTTGGAGGAGACAAAAGGAAGAGCAAAGACACAACTTGCAACACGAAGAAAGGTTAGAGGGGTGCCAGAGTTAGGATTCCAAAGCATTCTTCAATGGTTAGGTCAGTTTCAGAGCTTAAGAGTATAAGAAGGGAATGGCAAGAGATAAAAAGAGGATAAGTGTCCATACCTTGGGTTTCACCAACCTTTTTATAAGTGTCGTTGGGGGACATATTTGTCAAATTATGTTATTGAAATACGGCTAGCACTAGGCTAGTGTCGGGTTATTACATCTTGTAGCCAAATCTGTTAACGAGATGTTGGTGGCCACTTAGAAGGAGTCATCTGATCTGGGATCAGGCTGTCGTCAGTGGTTATTTTTATGTCTCTTCATGTTTTGACGGTTAAGGCTGGTCACCTCATGGGTCAGAGGTGCATTTAGGCGATCGTGTGCATTGTCAATCGGTTAAAAGGTATAAGAAAATACGGTTACAAAGTGACCAAGTTTTGGCCCTTGATGTCATTTAGATTATTGGATAATGGTGGGAAGAGCGAACCAATTGCACGTGTAGGGTTTTGGAATTCAAAATTTAAATATTCTGAGTGTTAGTTACTACTACCATAAATACGGCGTGACAAAAAAATGAAGTAACCATCGTATGACACATGGCGCTAGGGGTGAGTTCTAAGGGCACGTTTTCGAGGGCGTGTTCTAGTTGCTATTTAAGGGATAGGTTTATGGATTATAGGCTAAAAAAGGGGGTTTTTTATTTTTCATAGGCCAAGAGTACGATTTCTTTTTTTTTTCATTATTTTTATGTCATGCTGTTTTAATGATTACTTTCTCAATGTGAGTGGGTTCAGGGTTGACTAGGGTTAAATCATTTGTTGGTTCTTGAGTTGGTTGGAGGTTTTAACTGTATTTTTGCATTTGCAGTGAGCAAGTGCTATTGATGGTACATAAAAGGTTGGTAAAGGTGTACTACAAATTTGCATTCATGCCGATGTGGGAGATCAAAGTGTTGGGTAAGTTTGCAATTGTCATGCCTATTTTAGTTTGCTTTTGGGTTACTGTAGGGGCTATTAGTGTGTTTATGGGGTGAATGGTAAGGGAAGAGTGATAACTACGTATTCATCGATCACAAGAAAGGGTGCATTGAGAAGTCGAGTGAAAGTGAAAAGTTTGGACAAGAAGTGAGGAGTCGAGTGAAAGGTTACTGAGGGTTAGTTTTGATCAAATTGTTGATCAACTAGTAGTGCTGATGGGTACTGTAGAGGGTTAAAGTTCAATGGCTGGTCAAGAAGGTGAACAAATTGGTGAGGAACAAAATGTCGAGTAGCTGGCTGAGGTATATCAGATGTTAGAGTAGGTGACAAACAATACAAATAATGTGGTGGAGTTGAAGGACTTAGATACTGAGCCTGTGGAGAGGTTTAGGTGTTTGGTCAATATGCAGACTGTATGTAAGTGGATGCATGATTGTGGTGTCGATTTAGAGGAATATAAGGTTTTAAAACCACTTTCGAAGTAGAAAGTGACGTACGCCGTGGGAGATAGTGAGGTGTTCTATGTTCACATTTTCAATGGGGCTTTTATTTGCCTTTGAGCCCTTCCTCTATTCCCTATTAAAGAGATTCATGGTGTCATCCAATAAGCTAAAGCCAAACACTTTGGGGATCATGGTTATATATTTCTGGTGTGTAAAGAGAAGGGTGAGACACCATTGGTTGAGGCATTTAAGGAGATGTATATTTTGAAGCAAAATGATTCGTGCTTGTATTTTATACAAACGAAATGGGTAGGGAAGTTGATGGTCAACCTATCGTCAAACACTTATCTAGGAAAGATCGATACTTCATAGTGCAGAAAAAAAGGTAGGCACGATATGGGGCTTCCCCGTGGAATAAAGCCATAGATTGCCAAGGAGCAAACGTGAGGCCAACCTTCAACGAACAAGAGCGAGAGTAAGTGGAGTTCTTTAGAAGCAGCCAAGTGAACTGTGGAAGATACCTGATGTTGCGAAACATCTAGAGATATTGTTTAGGGTGAAATCTGTTAGACGTGTTAGAAAGGTTAGTGTATGCTCATGGTCAATAGAAGAGGCACTGTTTTTTCAAGGCTATGGCCGGTAAGCATAATGTTTTTATAATTGATGATTTGATAAATGTGTATGTAGCTGATGATAGTTAGGTGTTGCACAGGTGAGGCTGTGGCAGAAGAAGGCATAGAGGATGTGATAAAAGAGCCTAGAGAAGATGAGGAGTCTATTGGCAAGTGGGGTGTCGAGGAAGTTATAGGTGAGGAGTCGTCTACTAGTCACCTTAGTAGGGAGATCATGTCAAACTAACCATCCACCCCCCAACTGAGGAGCGTACTTACTTGCAAACTTAGTTGGGTTACAGTTAGCTTCTACAAGGTTGGTGTTGTGCAGCTATGGATCTGACACAAACGGCATTAACAGAGCAAGTGGCTAAACAAGCGGCTGCTAAAAAAATGGTTACCCACTAGTGCAAGGGTAACATAAAAGTCCTAGTAAGTAAATTGACATGTTTGTAGGCAAAAAGATGCCTGCATGGAGAGAAAAGAAGGCAAAATGTTTGGTGGTCACTGCTCATGTTGCTATTATAGTACCAGTAGCACCCTCTACTTCGAGCACCAAAAGGGTTGTTCGGGTGGTGAATCTGCTCCAATGAGTAAAGCTCCTTCTCAACCATTGAGGATGATGAGTAGCCAGTCAATTTATTCATCCTAGGTACTTAGTGAGTTAAGTGTTGGGGGTAAGCTAGAGCCTCAATATTGAGAGAATGAAGAGTGCCTGACTTTAAGTCCACGCTTAAGTAGGTAGTAAAAGGGGTGGCTCTAGAGGATCATGATTTTTTGAAAAATAGGGCCCTTTGTAGAATTTAGACGCAGCTCTGATAGGCTTGGTAGATGTAACGTCGTTATGGTGTAGATAGTGAATTACGTGTAGCAGTGGATAATATTGTGTTGAGACTTATGTTTTTTTTTTGTTGTAGATGTTGCATTGCCACATGATGTACATGCACCAGATGAGGGGTTGGCAGGAGAAATTCAATCAACAGACAATGAGAATTGTGGACCTGGATGGTTAGCTAGAGAAGTCCAAGGAAGCGAATGCCAAGTTGGAGGCTTCCTTGAAGGAAATAGAGGAGAGGCACATTGTCGAGATCTTCAAGTTGTTGCTAAAGGTTGAGAGGCCATAGGCAATGGTTGTTGATTTTGTGAAGCAATTAGAAAGTCATGATGCAGATTTGGTAGCTAAGAAGGCAAGGATTAATGAGTTGGAGGCTCAGCTTAGCGAGGTGCAAAGTCATCACCAGGCAAAATTGAAGAGCTAAGAGGAGTAGGTGTTTGACAAACTATTTACTGCTATGGATGTACAGATGGAATGCTCTCTATGGGGTATAATTGTTGTGGGGTACCCTTAATTTGAGAGCTATCAACTTAGGGAGATTGTGCTCACCTTCTGAAGGTTTCAATGTGCTGATGCCAAGTCAATAATAGGTTGAAGAAGGGCAAGCAAGAGATGCGACTTTTATCACACCAGCTCTTGAAAAGACTAAGGCGGATAAGGGGTCTAGTGACGAGGGTAGCGAGCAAGTGGAACAAGCTGCCTTTACTGCAGGAGAAAACTAAATTTTTTTCAATGTACATAAATAAAATATTTTGTTAGTTTTTTTTTTTTTGGCCAATGTATTTGGAATTTTGTGTATTTTTATATGTCATCACTTGTGGGCTTGTGCAAGATGACCATGATTGACTTGGTTTTACTTTGTGAGGTGTCGAAGGTCATTTGGACAACCTATAATCTCTTGTGAATTATTTAAGAAGGAACCGTGGTGGTCGTTTGGCTATTTGATGGGTGACTTGGGGTCACGATTTCTTGAAAAAAAGGGGCCTTGGTGGCCAACAAATGTTTGGGTGTCACATTTGAGGCAAATAGGAGCCTTGGTGGCCAACAAATGTTTGGGTGTCATATTTAAGGCAAATAGGAGCCTTGGTGGCCAACAAGTGACTTGGTGTCACGTTTAAGAAAAAGAGGGGCCTTAGTGGTCAACAAGTGACTTAGTGTCACGTTTGAGAAAAAGAAGGGCCTTGGTGGCCAATAAGGGTCTTAAGCTGGTTTATTGTATATGAGGGAGTGGCAATTCAAGAGACGATGTCATTTGCAAAAAGTTTTTTATAAGTAGTACTTCTTCAACCGGACAGCATCCCATGTACTATGAATTACTTTTCCATTTATATCTATTAACCTGTATGCCCTGAACCCGATAACCTTGGCTATCTGATATGGGCCTTCCTAATTTGGCTATAGTTTTTCTTGCTCTCTAGCTAATCAGCTAGTTTCACAGTTCCGTAGGACTACGGTGTCTACTTAGAATTGCTTGTTATGAATGCGTTGGTTGTAATACTGGGAAACTTGTTATGCACAGGCCGCCATTCTAATTGCTGCTTCCTCTCTGGCTTTTTCCAATAAGTTCAGGTTCACCTTCAAGTGTTTATTATTTAGTTAATCATTGACATTTCCTATCCGTATGTTATTGATTCTGATTTCAACGAGGATGACTGCCTTAATGCCATACACAAGGCTGAAGAGGGTTGTTGCAGTGGCTTGATTTTCTGTCATTCTAATCACCCAAAGAATGCTAAGTATTTCTTCCACCTAGACTCCCTTTGCATCACCTAGCTTCTTCTTTAACAATTGCAAGATGTTTATCTTCATGCAGTCTACTTGGCCGTTTGACTAAGGGTGGGCCATTGAGGTGTGGACCAGGTTGAAATCGAATCTAATGTAGAAATCTTTTAGCTTGTCAGCTGAAAGTTGTTTTCCATTATCGGCTATGAGCATGTTTAGTATCCTGAATCTGCAAAGGACATATTTCTAAATGAAATTTTCTATGAACCTAACAGTGATGGTGGCGACGGGCTCTGCTTCTTCCTATTGGCAAAGTAGTCATATGCAACAATTAGGAATTTTTGCTGGGATGTCACCAATGGGAACTAGTCTAAAATGTTGATCCCTCATACAAAAATGGCCATGGGTTGAAAACTTGCTTTAACGCTTTTGAAAGTTAGTGAGGAATATTGGCGAACCTTTGACATTTGTCATATTTTCTAACAAGGTCAATTGCATCATTTTTCATTGTTGGCTAGAAGAAACCTTGTCTAAAAGCTTTGAGTGCTAAGGCCCTTCTCCCTAAGTGGTTGCTACAAATGCTTTCATGAATTTCCTTTAAGACGTAATTCTCCTCCTCGGAGGTTAGATATTTGAGCAAAGGGAGGGTGAAAGGCTTTTTGTATAGAATGTTGTCGATGATTGCATATTTTGTAGCCTTTTTTTCTAGGTGCCTGTGAAGCAATGGATCAACAGGTTATCCTTGAAAAATGAGATAATGAGGATCATCCAATTGTCTTTTCCTTCGGTCATCAATTCGTGAATGTACCTATCATAGCTAGGTGATGGAATGCACTCAAGTAGAACTTTACCAATAGCCAAAATTTCCATGGTACTCAACATTTTAGATAAAGAATTAGCCCGTTTATTCTTTTCTCTAGGAACTCGTTTAACGATTTTATGATCGAAAGATTTAGATAACCCTACGATTATGCCATGGTAGCTAGCTAGCAACTTATCTTTGACTTCATATACTTTGTTGACTTAGTTAGCTACCAACTCTGAGTCCGTGTAAGCGATGAGGTGGTTAGCTCTCAATGCTTTTGCTAATTCTATACCGATGATCAATGCTTCATATTTAGTAGTGTTATTTAAGGTTGTTAAGTGGAAGGACAAACTGTATTACCACTCTTGACCTTTTGGGTCAAGTAACAAGATGTCCACTCTCGATCTATCTTTTTCAGATGATTCATCTACATAAATTGTCCAAATCTCGGTCTGGCCATTATCCAACAATTGTGCTTCAGAGTTTGTAGCTGCGGGGTTGAGTTACTTGGGGACTGATATGTCTTTAGCCGATGGTGCTTCTCTAGAAGTCGTAAAGGAGCATTCGACTATAAAGTTGGCTAGAGCCTATGCCTTGATCACGTTTCAAAGGCTATAGTTTAAGCTGAATTCGCTGAGCTTAACACTTCATCGAATCATTCATTTGGCTTCGTCTATTTTTAGGAGGACTTCTTTGAGTGGCTGGTCCATAAGGACAATAATGGGATACACTTGAAAATACTGTCTAGGCTTATTGGTAGCCATAACGAGGGCGTATACTAGCTTCTTAATCTTGATGTAGTTTGTTTCACCGGCTTGAAGTGCTTACTCACATAATACACCGAGTACTGTATTTTAGCTTCCTCTTCGACCAATAAACAATAGTTTCGTTTGAAGTTGCTAGGTATATATATAGCTGCTTATTGTTCTTAAGGTTGGCGAGTAAAGGTGGTGAACACAGCTACTTTTTCAGATGGTCAAAAGATTGCTTACACTCGTCAGTCCATTTGTACCTGGTTACTTTTCTAAGTAGCTTAAAAAGGGGTAAATATTTATTTTAAGATTTAGAAATAAAACATTTAGTGTGACTACTCTACATGTTAATCATTTTACTTCCTTGTTTGACTTTGGTGGGCTCATTTTAAGTATAGTGCTTATCTTTTCTGGATTCAATTCTATCCCTTGAGAAGATATTATAAAGCCCAAAAACTTATCGGTGGCTACTCCGAACATGTATTTCAATGGATTGAGCTTTATGTTATACTTTCTAAGTATTTACAAAAGTTTCTGTCAGGTGGTTAATGTGCTGATAAATGGAGGAACTCTTAACTAACATATCGTTAACATAGTTTCCATATACTACCTAATTTGACATTTGAAAATTTTATTAACTGGTTATTGATAAGTGGCTCTAATTTTTTTAGGCCAAAAGGCATAACCTGATAATAGTAAGTGCCGTCTTCAGTGATAAATGCTATTTTTTTACCTATGGGGTCCATTTTCACCTGGTTGTAACCAGAGAAGGCATCCATGAAACTCAAGAATTTATAACCGACAGAGGCATCAACCAGGAGGTCGATAGCTGGAAGTGGGTAGCTATCCTTAAGGCAAGCTTTATTGAAGTCTATGAAGTTTATGTATATCCTCCATTTCCCTATCGCCTTTCTAACCATGACAACATTTGCTAACCATTCTGGGTATTTAACTTCTCGAATGTAATTTATGGCCAGAAGCTTGTTAACCTCTTTTTGGATGGCTGTAAGACATTTTGAGGCAAAACGATGCTTTTTCGTTCGACCGACTGTGCTCTTAGCTCAACATGGAGCAAACGTATAATGATAGTTATATCTATTCCTGGCATATCGGCTGCTGACTAGGCAAAAACATCTGCGTTATTTTTGGAAAAATTTAGTCAAAAGGCTTTTTTCTTCTACACTAAGTGAAGCGCCTAAGTTGGTAGACAATTGAAGATCTGACTTATACAAGGCTATTTCTTTGTTTCTTCAGCTGGCTAAGATTTGTAATGTTAAATCCATCTCTCACATCTAGATTTTCGAGCATGAGAGCTTGTGATCGAGTTGGCATGATTACATTCACCGCTAGTTGTGCCGACCATTCTGTTGAAGTTGTGAGCAAGGTACCTATTTTATGGCAAGCTCAATTGACGGGAGGTGGCATCAGTGGGTAGTTTTTTAATTGGATTTCATGTAACCAATCCCTGTCGGGGTAGGAAATGTAACAGTAAGACAGGACACTGCGGCGACCATGTTGGTTTTCTTAATTAACGGCCTCCCCAATATGACATTGTAGGCAGAGGGTTGGTGTACTACAAGGAAGTCGACCATAGTGGCTATCGTGTGCTTGCCATCACCTAAAGTGATAGGCAGCATGTTTATCTTTTTGATAGGGACTAATCGGTTGGCAAACCCATAAATCAAAAATGACAGTCCTAAATCATCATCTTTGAATCCTATTTGACAAAACGCGTCCCACAATAAAACTTTAACGCACTGCCATTATCAATTAGGATCTTATTGACTTGGTAATTGTTTATGGTGGCAGAAATGGTGATTGAGTCATTTTCATTATTTGATAAGGGATGGGAATCTACCTCAGTAAAGGCAACTTCCCAAATGTGTTGCTTTAAATGATTGGGAGTTGCATCCATAGCCATCACACTTCGTAAGTGAGATTTTTGCTTTAATTTACTAGTAAGCCATTCCTCCCTGGCATTTACGATGACGTTGATGACCCCAATGACCAATCGCTTGTTTAGCATAGTATCTTGCTGCTTGTTGGGAGATCGCGCTTTATTTTTCATGCTGGCCTCTTTTTTCATGAATTGTTTGATCGCCCCTTTCCTCACTAGCGATTTTATTGCCTTTTTAAGGCTAATGCAGCCTTCTATGACATAGCTTATGTCATTGTGGAAGTTTCAGTGCTTTTCAAGGTTTCATTTGCATCGATCTCCTTTCATCGATGAAGGTCCTTCGATTAAGCCATTTGTCAGTATAGTATTGAAGATGTGGGATTTAGAAGTAGTGAAAGGGTGTAGGATTCGTATTTTGTATAAGATAGGGTGCATGCTCTTTCTTTACCAGGTTGTGGATTGTTTTGTGGTTAGTTTGGTTGGGTGTCTTTTGGTTGCCTAAGACCGTAACGGTCGATTCATCTGCTGGCTCTAGCATACCGATTGCCTTTCGATTTTTTTTCCCATTGCTCGACTTTTCTTCTAGCAATTTTGACCTTTTTTGCTTCAACATATTTTTGCGCTTGCTCATAAAACTGGTATAGTTTAGTTGGTTGGGCATTGGTGAGTGCATACTTTAGGTATTTATGATGTACACTTGATATGAAGGCTTGTATGGCCTATTCATCATTGAGATCATGCACCTCAAAGGTGGCAGCATTAAAATGCTTCACATAATCTTGTATGGTTTTTTTGGGGTTCTGTTTAACTACCATTAGGCTAGCAGAAGTCCTAACTATTGTCCTACAACTGCTAAAGTGGGCGAGGAAGTTTCTACCTAGCTGGTCAAAGTTGGTGATAGAGCCTAGGTTAAGGGAGTACCACTACGTACATGCTAGGCCACGGAGTGTTGTTAGGATGATACAACATTGCACCGCATCTAGGCAATCACGCAGGTTATGGAATGCTAAAAAATGATTCAGGTGGTCTACTGCATCAATTTCTTTTCATATGTGTCTAGGGAAAGCTTGACTTTCCTAGAGATAAAGACTTGCCGTATGGCGACCGACAAAGGGTTATGCTCGTCATCGAGCCATTCTTAATTTTCTTTACAAGGTTGCCTAAGGCTTTTGACTTCTTGCTTGATGGTGACCGACAAAGGGTTATGCTTGTCATCAAGCCATTCTCAATTGTCTTTACAAGGATGCCTAAGGCTTTTGACTTCTTCCTTGATAGCGACTACTTGTTCAATAAGGTCCAGATGCTTATGTGGCAAGGGTAGGCCATTTGTTTGACTAGAATTTCTAGGCGATAGCTTGTGTTAAGCTGGCATTAAGCAAAAACTTTCTTCGGTAGCCTAGTGGATCAAATTTTCTGGTAGGATGTGATTACATGTTTGTTGCTGTTTTGGTCATTCTTCTATCTGTTAGGTGGGACAGTCGATAGGTGTCGTAGTTTGGCAATTGGTTTGAGAGTTGACAAGGTGTGCAAGTTGTAAATGGGATTGTTGTATAGCGAGAAGTTAGTTCGCTATTGGTTGGAACTAGGCTTGATAGTGGGCATGGCAGTGGCAGTGTCCTGTTGATGGTAACAGGGCAAATGGAATGGTAGTGTACATCAGGAGCGGTGTATAGGCATAAAAAGGGTTGAGCGAGTTAGTTTGGGGAGTAGGTAGTTATGCAGTAAGAACATCAATGGTATTTGTAGCTATGGATGTAGGGAAAATTGTGACCGCGTCATTTGAGTCCACTGGTTGGCCATGGTTAGGAGTGTTGGCAGCTAGTGGTGAGAGTAAGCCCAATAGCTTTTGGTAATAGGTGAAAGGTGATTGTGTTAACCAAGAAGGCATGGGTATAGGTATTTAGGGGTGTGAGAAGGTTGGTTATGAGTTGGAGACTTTGAGGGTTGGGTGGTTTGTGGTTTGGGTTACAATTTCTAGTAACTATAAGGAAACCTATAGGGAAGCATCAGCATGTTGGTCACATATGGTTTTTGTTGTTTCCGACAGATGGCACCAGTTGTTGAGGTATTCTTTGGAGGAGATGGAAGGGAGAGCAAAGACACGACCTGCAACACCAAGAAGGGTTAGAGGGGTGCCAGATTTAGGACTCCAGAGCACTTTTCAATGATTAAGTCAGTTTCGCAGCTGAAGAGTATAGGAAGAGAATGGCGAAAAGATAAAAAGGGGAGAAGTGTCCTTATCTAGGATTTCACTAACCTTCTTATAGGTGTTGGTAAGGGACATATTTGTCAGATGATGTTCCTGAAATACGACTAGCACTGGGCTAGCTATCAGGCTATTATGTCTTGTAGCTGAATTTGTCAACGGGATATTGGCGTCCACTCAAAATGAGGTGTCTGATTTGAGATTAGGCTATCGTCAGGGGATCACTTCGATGCTTTTTCATGTTTTGACAGTTAAGGTTTGGTTGCCTCATTGGTCAGAGTGGCATTTAGGTGATAGTGCGCATTATCGATCAGCCAGACAGTATAATAGCCATGAAACTAAAATAAATGACCAATTAGAAGTTAGAAACTATATATTAGAGTTTGATATATATTATTTAATTTTAAATTGAAGAAGTCTTTTTGTTTTGTTTCTTGTCTTTGAATGCTTCCTTTTCAAACCTCTGTTCTTGTGGAGGCTGGATTTTCTTGCTCATTTAATTCAGTTAACCGTAGTTCGATATTTCATGTAAATTAGAGAGAAACCCAGAAAGTGAAAATGTCATTAGGCTAAGGTTTTGATAGCTGTCACCGCAAATGGCATGCTGGAATTGTTCATATTAGAAGAGAAGAGAAGAAAAAAGGTGTGAATGTTCTAAACTCTCAAGTTAGTAACTCTATTTCTTACAAAAATTTCTTGCTGTCTGATTGGTTTGATTTGGTGTTGGCTTGTAACTCCATTTCTTCATAATATTTTTATCTTAATATTTAGAAGCCCTTGCAATGGAAATGGGATTTTCTCGTTTTCACTCGATCCCCTTGAAAAAAGAATGAAAAGGACTTCACAGTTTTCCTCGTTACCATATTAAAAAAAAAACAAAAAATTGCACTTATGTCCTCTTATGAATGATCGGAGGCCTTGATTAGAATTTTTTTTAACAATACGTCGTTTTAAAAATAATTTATTATGAATCTTTTCATTTAGTTGTAATTTAAAAAATTTATTAAAATATAGTAATTTTTTAATTTACATATAAAATTTACATAAAATAATAATAATTTATAATTTTATTTTAAAGAATAAATTTTAGAAATTTGAGTCTAAAGGACACCATCAAAGAACAGCTATAAATGTGTCACCATCAAAATAGGGAGCAAAGCATTTAATTACTAGCCGCCCAATTAAAATACTGCTACTATATTAAATTAAGCGCGTAAGATTGTGATAAATTTTCTACGTTGACAAAAAGTTTATGGTCGGATTAATTAATTATTTTTTACCTAAGCTTTTTTTTAATTATAACCAAAGAAAACGACGATTAGAATAGTTTTTGGGGCTGTACCAATCAGATCTATTGATACCGTACAGAAAAATAAAAATATGTAAAAATTAATTAAAATATAATATAATATAAAAATAATAAAAATATATAAATATTTTAAAATTTATATAATTATTAATATATTTAAATTTTTATTAATATATAACTTTTTAAATATAATTATAATAATATATAAATATAATAAAAATATATAAATTGTAACATTTAATACTATATGAAATGAATA
Source organism: Adansonia rubrostipa (assembly GCA_038381775.1). Taxonomy (NCBI): domain Eukaryota; kingdom Viridiplantae; phylum Streptophyta; class Magnoliopsida; order Malvales; family Malvaceae; genus Adansonia; species Adansonia rubrostipa. The sequence continues at coordinate 4,064,451 of JBBYHM010000013.1, forward strand.
CAATTGCTCATAACGAGGAGTTTTTGATAATGACAAACCTAATGGGCTAGAAAGCCTTGATGATGTGTGTCACATCTGTATTTATCAAAACTAAATTTAATTGTCATTAATTTTTTTGGTCAGTTTGATTAATGAAGCATATGATATGTATCATAATTTGAATTGATGTTCGTTTAGGAGGCGGCCACGGCCACCACTAGTCACTCGTCATCTCATCTTCCTAATTATTAGCTATGATATGAAACCTTATTATTATTCATCAAATAATGTAATTTAGTTCGGAGCAAAAGGACAGTCCTCCGCTTTTCTCTAACTGTAGGATAGTACATGGAAATTAGATTTTGCAATTAATGTATAAGTTGTGTGTTTTGTATTGTTTTAATTTATATAAATAAAATTTAAAAAAATTATTAAATATATTAAAATTTTAAATATATATATGATATATGTATTAAATGTATTATACTTAAACATATTATATTATATTTATCACACTATTTGTATTGTTTATTAAATATGTCTTGTTGTATACTTCTTTATATCATCTTTGAAATTATCTAATTTTAACGAAAATGAAAAAAGAATAACCTCCAACATATAAATGAAAAAGAAATATTATGTTGTTTTTTTTAATATATATATATATATAAAGTTGTAGTTTGCGGATGGATAAATAAAAGTGGTCATGAATCGAATCGGGTTTAAAAGTATGAGTCTAAGCTTGGTGTTAACACATCTTGCGCTTGCTTAAACCTTACCTTGCTTGAGATATGAGCTCAAAATTTACCTAAGTCTTTTCATATTTAAAAATGGTTAATTCAAACCTGTGTAGACCTATTCATATTATATTTTTAATTTATTTTTTTAAAATATACTTTTTAAATTTTAATATTTGATAATTTAATATTTTCATTTATTATGTTTTAAAATATAAATAATTTAACATATTTTTTAATATTTACAATATAATAACATATATTTATTTTCATATGATAAAAATTATATAATATACATAAATATATATTTACATGTGTTTTGTAATTGAAAAATGGATTGCACTAGGCCAAGCTCAAGTCTGAAATCATTTTTAAATAAATCTTATTTTTTTATTAAATTCATTTTTTTGATTTAATATTTTGATTTAAACTCTTTTAAATATTGAACAAGTAGTCTCACAAATAAATACCTTAAAAAAAAAGTTACATTCATGTATATTAAAATTAAAACTTTAAATATTATTTTTTAAAAATAATTATATAAATCAATGTTAAGCTTCAATTTGACTTTACTTTTCATGATGGATAATTTTGACTATATATGCAATACGGGGTTAAACAGATGAAATTCCAAATTCACTGTATATGCTTAGCTCATTCATGGTTCATACGAAAAGGTCAAAGTTTGGTTTAAGCCCACTCCTCATGAACCAAATGGCACAAAGAAAAAAAATTGTAAGGTCCATTTCCATGGCCATATATATATATATACACACACATATAGCCCACTCCGAAAAGGGTGTCTCATTTCCCTTCCAAGCAAAGGCAAAAGGTTTAATTTCCTTTATTGTATCATCCTAAACTAAAACGCAGACCACATATGCCACCCTGCCCCATCTCTAATAATAATAATGATTCCATGATTAACTATTTAATTAACCATTAATCAAAAGATTAGTGTCTTGTGTTTACGTCATTCCTTGTGGTGTTACGCAACCCACCCCCTAAACCCTCCCCCAGCATTTTTCCCTTTTCCCTTTGACCTTTCCAGTTTTCCCACGTCATCAACCATCATTGCTGGTAAAATTGGTAACCAAGGGCACAACGATAACAATTAAACCACCTTCTTTTTCTTTTAAAAATTAATTTTATGTTAATAAATATATCCAAAATGATCTTATACACTATAGCAACATTTTAAAATTTTATCAATAAAATTAAAATATTTTTATTTGTTATCGGCATACTTATAAAAACTAATAAAATATAGATATGATATATTGTTGAAAAAATTAGATTGAATCATCCGATTAAAATATTTCAATCATGAACCAAAGGCCCATCCAAAGTTATGAAGAATCAGGGTTTAATTGAATGGCCAAAACCAATTCAGCTGATAAAAATGGGGAAAAGACTTTTTTAATTTTTTTTCAAAAATATGTGATGATAATTGAGCCCATAACTTATTAAAATTATTCTAAAGATCATACCATTAAGTTAAATACATGCTTTTATTGATAGTTTAGCATATTAAATATTTATTTAAATTAAATTTTTTAAAAAAATATTTATAATCTTATTTAAATAGATCAGTTAGTTCAATTAGCTAAATCGAAAATCAAACGTCACACAGATTTAACATTTGATATGATTTTTATTGTTGATATCATGATACTTTTATTTTTATTTGTGAAATTTAAAAATTTTACTTGTGAGATACAAAATAATACATTTTTTTTTTTACATATTATTTTCTTAGAAGCTTGACATAAAATGAAACTAAATCAATTGACAGTCTTAATATCGAGTTTAAGGCCAATAACCTCTTGGCTTAGTGGTTAGAAGTGCATTAAAGTTGCCATGTAAGATCGAATTCGATTCTAAACATCCTCTTCCATCCCCAATTTATCAAAAAAGGTAAAATTTTTTATCAAAAAAATATCGAGTTTATGGTAAATTTGGAGTAATTTACATTTTGAGTAATTAAACTTAGCGTCAAATTTCATATAAGTCGCAAACCTTTACTTTCATCAAATTATATTACTAAGCTTCTATTATTAATAAATTAAGTCATTTAATCTGATTTTGTTAAGCAATTTAGTGAAAAATTGACTCAACATGTATACGTGACATACGCCAACCAAATATTCTCTTGACAAGATGAAAAAATTAAGTCATTTATGCACGCTAAGTAAACTTTTTTATTAAAATTACTTAATTTAGTTAGTATAATAAGTTAATTTATTAATAATAAAAATTTAGTGATATAATTCGATAAAATTAAAAGTTTGTGACTTATATAAAATTTATACTAAGATCAATCACCCAAATTATAAATTATCCAAATTTTAGTTTTAATTTTAAAAGTGATGTGAATAACACTAATGACGTAATCCTGTAATGTTCCCATCCCTATCTAACTAAACTAATGCAACCAACGTGATAAGCTGTCTAATTCTATGGAACTGTCCAAAGCTGATTTCACATGTTCTAGCGGTATATTTGGTTCATCAAAATAGAGTAGTTATTCAGTGAAAATAAAATAATTATTATTTTATTTAGTTGATTAAATATAATAGATAAATAATAGTGTTTAATTATTTGATTGATTAAGATAATGATAAAGAATAGATGAAAATGTCAATTTTATGCCAGAATTAAATAATTATATTTTATTTGTAAAAATTAAGTTTATTTTTAATTTATTATGAAATATTATTAAAAATATTATTTAATAAAATAATTAGAAATTATATTTGAATATTATTCACTAAAATATTAAGATGCTATATTTTTGTATTAAAATATTTGTAAATAATAATATAATAATTAATTATTTTATATACTAAAATTATATTTTAAAATATAATATAATAATTTATTTTATATTTTATTTATTTTTATTATTAAATTTTCACCTTAAAAATATAAAAAAAAATTTCTCTCTCCTTTTCATTTCTCTTAAAATTTTCTATTTCTACGAGATTCTCTCTCTTTTAAATCCTCTCTCCCCCTTCATCTTTTTCATTAGTAAACCCAGAAAATCCTAATTTTACATATTCCCTCGATGGCCCATGCAACCATCATCGAACCCAGAAAATCATCAAACTTGACCAAAATGTTCGTCGAAATCTCATGTTTTCTTTTTTTTTTTGCTTATTTTTTTCTTAAAAATCACCAAAATAACCTAACCTAGATCTACCAAAAAAAAAAAAAATCCCAACTTCCACCTCCGTTTTGGGCGTCCTCCATTGCCTTAAAAGTTTTAAATTTTTTTATATGTTCTTCATCTTTGTTTCCTCCTTCTACTCCGAAAATTTTAAGCCCATAAACACCCTAACCCGCAACCAACATGAGAGAGAAAATTGTCTTTCCTCTTATCTTTTGTTTTTTGGTTGAAAATCATTTTGTTGCTGTCTGATGGATTTCTGTGTTGATTTGTGTTAATTTTTTTTATTTCAATCCATTGTATTTTTTTCTATTTTTGATTAGGGGTATTTTGTGACAAAAAAGTCAAATTCTTATTCCGTGCTTGCTCAGAATGGCCATTACAAGGGGGGAGTGCTGAATGGTCATTTTGGGATTTTGAAGAATAGTCCCAAAGTCTATATTCTGCCGTACGGGTATTCGATGAACTAAACTTTGGAACACTGTTGTCACATGGAATGCGGCGAAATGGCTATGCCATTCCCTCGAACCCAATAGGCTGTAATTGTACAATTCACTCATGCATTTCTTAATCAGTGTACGGCAAAAAATAGAAGATTTTAAAAATATTATAATATTTTTTTAATTTGATTAATTAAATATAAAATAATATTTTTAAAATAAATATTGAAAAGACATTAACTTGTAACTGGCCACCCATTAAACGAACCATTTGTATAAAACTAAAATATGCTACATGGGTGACTATTAAAAAAAAGTAAAAAGTTATGCAAATAATTTTATAATAAAATTGAGCAGTTCTGTGAATTTTTAAATAATAAATTTTAAAAATATTATTTTATTTTAGATTGATAATTTTTTATTGAATTTGTGTTTTGACTTGTAACAATAAATTTACTTAGAGATTTTAATAATAGCACTATAAATTTGCAACGAATAAAAAAATTAGCGAAAAACATATTTTTTAGGGAAAAAAATAATTAGATAATGTTAAAGAAGAAGTTGTCATTTTTTTTAACTAAAGAAGATAATATTTGTAGTTGTTAAATAAAATCAAGCTAAATGAATATTTTTATTTTATTATTTAATTCTAAATTTATTTTGAGTTTTTATAGTTATTTTACTAAGTTAATGTTATTTGATTAGTGGCACAAACCTGATCAAAGACTTATAAATAGTAAGTATAAATATAAGTGATGATGATTTAACTCTGAAAAGTAATGTCATTATATCAATAAATGTTTTAGATTTACAAATAGCATTATATGTAAAAATTTAATTAAAAAAAGAGGTATTACAAAATTTAAAAACTTAAATGTCAACATGTAAAAGTGAAGTTTTTAACCATTGTTAATTAATATGTTGCATTCATCATAACATACTAAGGAAGGATTCACTTACACTATTGTAAACCTAAATTTGTTTTATATATTTGTCGCTACATACCCTTTCATAATCCGAAGGTAGCACGCATGACTTAAAAAAAATTGGGTTATCTGGTGATCAAGATTTGAATTAGGCATAATAATATAAAGGGAAGAAATATTGTCGAGTGTGTCACTCATCTAATTATTCTTAAAAGGTACTGTGAAGTAAACACGAATTTAGAGTCACCACAGATCATTTCGTGCTAGACATGATCGGATATCTATTAAAGACAGTACTCCGAGTTACAAAACTTTAAACATCAATTTCGAGGTCTACAAAGTCTAGAGAGTCGTCCATTAGGTTCAGGAATTAGTTATGCGTGGGAAAGATTGGCACTCCCATGATGCTTAAAATCGGTACCTGCTAACCATGTCTCACTTTGGTTTTGATTTAATTGGTTCGATTTTAACATTATTTCAAAATAATCCCTTTTAATTCATGAATTTTTTCTTGTTAAAATTGTAGATCCAGGTTTTAAAAGAAAATTTAGATCATCTAAACATCTTGGAGGTGTGGGGAACATAGGAATTTTTTATGAAAATAATTTTCAAAATAAATTTGAAAATTTTGATATTCCACGTTAGGCACTAGAGATATATCGATGTAGAACATTACCTTATAATTTTTAAAAATAATTTTAAAATATGAATGCGCAATAACTTGTTAGTAAAACGAAAAAGAATATAATAATGTTGCATAACAACAAACACACAAAAAACATAAACGAGAGGGACGACCAGAATGTACCTCATAATTGTATTTGATTATTGAGGAATAACTAGGATGATAATTTAAAAACTCGTTTAGATTCAATGGTAAAATGATAGGAAAAAAAAATGTTTTGATTAGTGAACCTGGGGATGTTCAAGATAGAGAATTTGGATTTCAAGTGAAATTTGAAAAGCGATTTGGGTATCCCCTCATAAGGTAAGGTTGGAGTATCCCTAATGGTGATGGTTTGGATGCGTTCAAAAGAAGGTTTTGATCAAAAGACCTTTTGAGAAGTTTCGAAGAGAGAAATTTCAAATTTTCAATGAAAAGCACAGAATACCTCCTCGAAAAATGGGGTTAGTGTATCTCCAATGATGAAAATTTTAGATGTGCTTTTCCTTTTAAAAAAGAGTTGTTTTGGGTTAAAAGATTATTTTAAAAACAGAGATCGAGAATTAAATAAAATTATCTTTTTGTTTTAGCCTTGATTATAGTCTAAAGGGCTTGTGTTATAGTATGTGACTCCATAGGGAGTCAATCGGATGCACTTCGAGACATTTGAATGTCCCGATAAAGGTGGTTTATGAAATTAGGTTAATTTTAACTCCAAAAACAGTGGAGAGAATCATGCTATCTCCCTTCTCGAATTTATTTCAAGTTTGTCAGAAGCCTTCAAGGAGTGAACGAGGTATTTTTGGAAAGATAACTTGACAAGAATTAATATAAAAATATTTCAAAAATCCTAGAAAATTGGTTATAGGTGGAATTAATTTTCAAAGTTAGGTTTGGTTTGACACTAACAGCATATGCAAGGGAAAAAGCGTAATAGACTTTAAAAAATTATTTTTGACTCATTCGAGATTGTTAAATCATAAACAATACCTTTCTAGAAAAGGAATTTCACAAACTTTCTAGGAAAAATATTTAAAAAATTTAGAAAAATCATATGGTAGGCTAAAATGGCCCAAACATGATACAGTTTGTTAGTTCCTAGGGTTTCAAATAATGAGGGTTCGAAAAATCATAACCTCCTCATTCAGAATGATCTGAGAGCAAGCAAGACACAGTTGGAAAGGTCATGCAATTCGCTTAAAAGGAAAAATATTAAAAAAAATTCCAAAATGCATTTAGGCTTGAAAACAATTTTTAAATATTGAACACAATGCTGCCAAAGCAAAAACATGAGAGTTTTTTGGTATTTTTGGTTTTCTTAGAACTAAACTCGAACCATGGGCGTCCAAACATCATGAAAGAAAGGAGAGGGTGACATGGGCATATGAATTCATTTCACAATCCTCGAGTAGTTTGGGATAATGAAACAACCCTTTGACCATGCTATAAATAAGAGGGCTAAACTCAAGATCAAGGCTTAATATTTTTAACAAATAAAAGGGGCATTTATCTTTTGAAAAGCAACATTCTTGACTTCATTTAACCACGAATCCAGACTTGAAAATTTTAATTTATCCCTAAGATTGGAGGCTTAATTTTGTGAAAACATCAAATCCATGTTATTCTCTATTTATTAGAGGTGACATGATTTAACTTGGGTTTTTTTTTTTAAAAAAAAGGTTTTTGTAGTCAAGAAGCAAACATTTTGGTTAAAATGTTAAGAACAAAATATGACATGTATAAAGACGTACACTGATGACACTTTTAATAAAAAAGATAACATTTTTTTGCACGGAAAAGATGGAAAGAAATGCAAGGAAATGAGTAGAAAGGATACATGGACATATTAACTTCATAAATGACATCAAGAATCATTATATTAGAAATGATATCAATATGTTTAGATAAAGAAAATCATGCTAGATTTTTCAAGATGACATTTTTGTTCTTTAAAACCTACCAAATTTGCAAGAAAGGAATGAATATGCTTAAGACATGTTAAAGCGAATATTCAAATATGATTTGAACATGTGAAAGTGGATGAAACATGACAAGAAATACATGAACAAGGACTAATATGATGGTGAAAATAAAGCATGGCATGCCTGACCATTTAAGCAACATTAAAGCATTAAAAAGATCATCAAAATTCGAAGACTACCACAATCAGGGCTATAATAATGCATGAGAATCTTATAATGGTCATGGTAACATAAAAAGGGTTACTAGGATGATGCAAATGCTGAAAATAAGAAAATAAATAGAGTAAGGGTAGAAAATACACCAAAAGCTTTAAGCTTTAGCCTTTTTCTTTGAGCAACAACTTTAGACTCATTGTTTTCACTCTTTTGATGTTTATTAGTAAGAAATAATGAAAAGAAAAGAGCTTTTTTAGTTATGGTATTGATGGAAGAGAGTTTTGAAAGGAAAGATGAGTGGGATAAGGGTTTTAGAAAGGTTTTTAGTGGTTGTTTGAAGGAGCTATGAAAATAAAAGAGGGTTTTTGTGTTTTTTGGTGGCTGAGGAATGCTGAGACAACATATGAAAGTAAGTGTTTTCGCTAAAAATATGCCTGCATGTATGTAGAGAGTAATATGTTCTGTATTATAGAATGTTGTATATTATCTCTTTCTCAGCTGAGCTAAAGTTGGCATATATAGGCATGTGAATATAAAGACAAAAAAATACAAAAAGTAAAGTTATTATGGGGTTTTGGTGCATATCCCTTATGAAAGGACAAAGCACTATGCTTAGTGCCATGAAAACTCATAGGTTTGTTCAGCAAAAATAATGGATTAAAACCACTTTATGTAGTTAAGCATTGTGAAAAATCAGTCTTACCCTTTAGCAACTTGCATAATGTTATACAATGTTACGTATAGTTGTTATTTGAGCATAAAAAATTTGTTCAAATCCAATTACAAGTCCAAAGCTGAGGCCTATTTTGAATTTTGATGATTTTTAGTGTAAAAAAATGTTTAAGTTGGATTTTTAAATTAATAATGCAAAGACTAAAAAAGGTTTGAATTACGTAAAAATGCCTTGGTGTATTGGTACAAAGCATTTTATATTGATACACAAGGCAAATTTTGCCTTCCCAAAATTGATTTTGTATCGATACCAAGAACAAAAATGTTCCCAGTCTCGAGACTTAGAGACCAGTATCGATACTACAAAGGCTTATATCGATATTCTTGCTTGTATATCATACATTTGGCTAAAAATCATGATTTCAGCTATTGTCAAGGCCTGTATCAATGAAAACATGCTAAGTATCGATACACACCTTAGGTATCATTATTAAACCCTCTTGTATTGATACTATATGTAAAAATTTAAGTTTTTAGTGATGTGAAAGCTTGCTATCAATACCTACACACCAATGTGATTTGAACGTATCTTAGGATTTTAGAATACCTCACCTTAGTCGAAAATAATAGGAAACTGACCTTGCTCATTTGAATGACTTCAAGGATGCCTTAAGTAATAACATCTGACACCTCAGATGATGGCTTGAACAAAATAGAATGTCTACAACTGCCCCTTTTTGGCTGTTGCTGAGTATAAAAAATAGGGCAAAGACAAATAAATACCATTTTATTCAGGGTAAGATGATGTTTCTTAAATGCTTGCAAAAATGAAATTTAATTAATGTTTTACCATGATGATCACAATATACGGTGGCAATTCCAATGAAAGTCTGAATAGTTTTTTGTAAAATTTGACTCTATACTAAGCTTTTGGATTCTTTTCCTAAAGTTTGACCTCCCTAGATAGGCATAAGCTAATGTGGACTTTAACTTGATAAGTGCCTAGCTCTTTGTTAGCAAACTAGATTGGTGCCTAACTCTTTGTAGATAGATTTGATTGGTACACAACTCTTTGCAGACAAACTCAACTAGTGCCTAACTCTTTGCAGACAGACTCGAATAGTGCTCAACCTTTTGCAGACAAACTTGGTTGGTGCCCAGTTCTTTTCAAATAGATTTGGTTAATGCCAGATTCTTTACTGACAGACTCGATTAATGCTTGATTCTTTGTGAACAGACTTGATTGGTGCCTTGCTTTTTATGATCAAACTCAACTAGTGGCCCACTGTTTACAAACAAACTCAATTGGTCCTCTATTCTTTGTAGACAGACTCAATTGCTACTAGGCTCTTTGCCTTAGTTACTGCCCTGCTCTTTGCAGACTGATGTGATTGCTGTTTAACTCTTTATAGACAAACTCAATTAATGCCGTACTCTTTGCATGCAGACTCGATCAATATTCAACTTTTTTTGGATTAAAAAGAAAAAAGACACCCAGCTCTTTGTGGACTAAAAGGAAAAAGCGTCTAGCTCTTTGTGGACAAAAAGGGAAAAAGTGCCCAGCTCTTTGTGGACTAAAAAAAAAGGCACCTAGCACTCTGTGGACTAAAAAAAAGGCATCTAGCCCTTTCTGGGCTAAAAGGAAATGGCATTAGCTCTTTGTGGGCTAATAGGGAAAATGTGCCTAGGTTTTTGTGGACTAAAAGGGAAAAAAGGCCTAGCTTTTTATGGACTAAAAGGGAAAAGGCACCTAGCTTTCTATGGACTAAAAGAAAAAAGGCATTCGGCCTTTTGTGGACTAAATAATATGAGTTTAGGTACTTTTCAATTTTCTATATGAGATCATGGATTCTTACTTAGAGCCTTGTAGGGCTTTTCAAAAATAGGAATTTGTATTAAAGGTTCTTTACAAGTTTGACTTTAGTGAGTAGGAGTTTGTACTTGAAAGATGTTAATTGTTGTGTGATGCATGGGGATGCAAATGCATTTTAAGTTGTCATAACGTGCCAAATATGAATTTGGCTGCTAGACATAAAAGGTAGGAGTCACTACTAAACTTTTTTAAAAGTGTGATTAGATCACCTATATGAATATATTCTTTTTAAGGTTATCCTAATCTTGACTAAGGCACCTTAAAAGAATAGGTTTTGGTCTACATTCAAAACTAGATTTGGGAGTTCGGTTATAGGTGGGGAAGGATCGACACCTCTACAACGCTTGTCACAAAGATAGCACCTAGTTAGCCTAACGTTGAACTAATGGTCCTATGGTTTAAAAGGTCTTGATTTATTAATCGAATATTTAATTATCAAAAATATTTTCTAAGGAATTCTCCATTATGTTGATGGAATGCTCGAGAAAAATTTTCTCACCTCAAGAGCATCTAAGGAAATCCATTTGCTTCCTTAAATTGACTCCATCGTCAGATTCATTTTAATATTTTATGAAAAGAATCTAAATTTTATCTAAACATCTAATTTATTTATTTTTAATTGAAAATTAAATATTGAAAATATTTTTCAAGAAATTCTCTATCATGTTGGTAGAATTTTGAGAAATATCTTCTCACCTCAAGAGTATTCAAAGGAATCCATTTGCTCTTTTGAACTGACTCTGTCATCGGATTTATTTTAATATTGTACGTAGAGAAGTAAAAATTTTAAATTTTTATTCCTATTTAATTAGTCTCTTAATACCAAGTCGTTAAAATTAACAGAGATCTTTAATATTAAAAATTATCGACTAAACTCTCCATCGTGCTGGTGGAATTTAGGCAAATTTTTCTTATCTCTAAGAAATTCTTGGAAGTCAACCGTTTGCGATTTCTTTGAATTCCATCATTGGAAAAAAAAAACTCAATTAATTGCAATTAAGATTTATTTTTAAAATAAGAGCAAATTATTATAAAAATTTTTATTACTACTTGTTAACATATGACTAAATTTAATTCTAGCAAACTAAATGTAATAATTAAATGAATAAGAAAGAAAAAGAAAAAAAATAATGCTAAATTTCATGAAACTAAAAAAATAAATAATTAGTAAAATAAGCCTATTATGAAAACATTAAAAATTATTGAAAGTAAAGAAAACATGTACAAGAAAAGAAAGACAAACGTGTAAAGAACCAAAAGAAAAAAATATTGTGCAGGTCTCGCTAAGTTTTTAATAATCAAATTTTTATTGTTTTAATTCTTGCTTTAATGTATAAATAAAACTTTTAACTTCATTTAAAATTGAAAAAAACCAATTCTAACATGCGATGAAAATGTTAACTTTTTAGTTTTAATTGTCGAAAACTTCATGTTTTAAGCTATAAAAATAAATCAAGGCTTTTCAAAAATTAAAAGAAAGAAAACGTACTAGAGATATTTGCAATCACTAAAATTACAAAGAAGAAAAGTACTTTGAGATCACAAACTCTTTCCTCGACTGCAAAAATTTCAAAAATTTGCAGCTGTGATTTTTTTTTGCCTCTGTGTGTGTACGTGTGTGTACCCTGATCAAAATTCTTGGCTCCTATTTATAAGGCTAGCCAAGGGACAAAGAATTAAAGATGAAATCAAAAACTGTAATTCCCTTTTCCAAAATTTGGGATTCAAATCCCACAAATTTAGCCACATCAACTCTAATTTTACAAATTTTTGGCAATTTGATTTTAATGATCTTTGACCAATCTTCATCTCAATTCAATCTTGACAGATTTGGTCACAGAATTAAAATTTTGCAATTTTGACTTTCTTTTCTTTTTTTTTTTGGTAAAATAAAGATAAAAATTTCCAAAAGGATATGGGCTTTCCCAATATTGGATTATGAAACCCGAGCCTAAAATAGGTGTCTACAGTGGTCCCTCTTTGTGCACTTGCTATAGAATAGGAAGTGTACAAAAACCTAGACACCCGTATCTTAGACCTTATTGGAGTTGTTGATATTTTGGGAAATGCCCCCTCAACCAGGCATAAACTTCAAAAAAATTTTCAAACAAAAAAACTCCTCCACCGAAGCTTCAACTTTAAAATTTTGAAATTACTCTTCCGCTGAGGCTTCAATTTTAAAAGATGTAAAAACTCCTCCACCTAGACTTCAACTTTAAAAATTTTGAAATAACTCTTCCATCGAGGCTTCAACTTTAAAATCTATAAAAACTCCTCCAACGAGGCTTCAACTTTAAAATTTTAAAAAAATTCCTCCACTGAGGCTTCAACTTCAAAATCTATAAAAACTCCTTCATCGAGGCTGCAGCTTTGAAAATTTTGAAATAAATCTTCCACCGAGGCTTTAACTTTAAAAATTTTCCCAACAAGAAAACTCTTCTACTTTAAAAATCCTTTTTACCATGTAGTTCTTTATTTCCTTACCAAAGTAATGTAAATATCTTTCAGTGACATCATAATTTCTAATTCAACAATAAACAAAATGCATTGTACATTTCTTTAACAAGAATGTAAGAAAAGGTAAAAAGGAAAGGAATGTAAATTAGGAAAAATAATTCTCTATTATTATGAGAAAAAGAAAAAAGGAATAAAATTCAATAAGAATTCAAGTAGGCCATTTCAAAGAAAATTACAAAGGAAAATCTAGATAAGGCAATTAGTACTCAAATAATGAACATCCAAATGATCATGATTAGTCCAATCCTTGACTTTTCCTTGAAAACTTGCTCGATTGATGCCCTCAACAAGCTTCAGATTGGAATTTGCCCCTTATTTTATGACTTTCAACTGATGTTGATTTTCCCATGGTCCAAACTACCTTTAAATATCTAATTTTGAGGATTTTGCCTTAATCATAAAAGTTTTAAATGATGCTGGATTTTATCTAAGCCATCTTACTAGGCATTCAGTTTAGATCCCACCAATAACCTAAATTTCCCTTATGACTTTTCAATTTAAGTTCTATTTTTTTTTCTTTTTTCAAGCAAAATATTTTTATAGCATCTGAATTGATCGGGTTTGGTAATTTATCCCCATCCATTTCAGTTAAAATAAATGCTCTACCTGAAAAGGCCATTTTCACCATATATGGACCTTCCCAATTTGGTGTCCATTTCCCTCGATGATCATGCTGATACGGAAGAATTTTTTTCAACACCAATTCTCCTTCTCAAAAGTTTCTAGGGCGAACCTTCTTATTGTTGGCCATGACAAAGTGCAGCAAGCCTCTTTTCTTCAATGAGGTTTAGTTACTCGTATCGTTCTTGTGTTCATTTAGCTTTCTCTAGTTCAACCTCTTTCAATACCTTTAAGGATGGTATTTCCACCTCAACTGGTAATATAGCCTCCATCGCATACATCAACAAAAATAGGGTTACCCCGGTAGACGTAAGTACTGACGTTCTGTAAGCATGCAAGGCAAAAGGTAACTTTTCATGCCAATCTTTGTATGTCTCAGTCATCTTTTCCACAAGTCTCTTAACATTTTTGTTAGTTGCCTCTATTGCTCTATTCATCTTTGGACAATATGGTGCAGAATTCTGGTGTTTAATCTTGAACCGTGTGCACACTTCTTTCATCATTGTATTGCTCAAATTATGAGCATTATCTGAAATGATTCTCTCTAGGAGTCCATTTTGACATATTATCTCTTTTTTATGAATTTATAGACAACCGTTCGCTTACATTTGCATATGAGGCTGCCTCCACCTATTTCATGAAATAGTCAATGATAACAAGAATGAACCTGTGTCCATTTGACATTTTTGGAGTGATTGGTCCTGTTACATCCATACCCCACATTGAGAAAGGCCATGGTGGTGCCAAAACATCTAGTTCATTTGGGGGAGCATGAATTTTATTAGCATATATTTGACATTTATGGCATTTCTGAGCATAATGAATGCAATCACTCTCCATTGGTGACCAGCAATAGCCTACCCTCATAACTTGCTTGGTCATCATATGGCCACTAACATGTCCCCCACATGCCCTATCATGTAATTCTTCCATTATTCTCCTTGCTTCTGTTACATTCACACATCTCAAAAGTGCTTGATTTTGACTTTTTTTATATAGCACAACACCATTAAAGAAAAAACCCATAGCTAACCTACGAATGAATTTCTTATTATTATCTGATGCTTGCTCGGGATACTACTGATGCTTAATATACTACAAGATATCGTAGCACCATGGTTTCCTATCAACCTCTTCTTCTACCTCAAAATAGTGCGCAAGTAAGTCTTTTATAATTAGCTCAATAGGTTGGATATTAATATCAGTACCCATTTGGAACATTAAAGCCAATGTAGCAAGAGCATCAGCGATTTAATTTTCTTCTTGAGAGAGATGTTGAAAGCGAACCTTTTTGAATCGCTTAGCCAATCCTATCACATGCTTTTGGTATAGGACAAACTTCAAATCCCTTGTCTCCCATTCTCCTCAGAGTTGGTAAATAACCAAAGCTGAGTCCTGTACACATCTAACACATTAATTTTTCTATCAATCGTTGCTTGTAAGCCCGCAATGCAAGCCTTATATTTAGCCATATTATTAGTGCAACTGAAATCCAATCTAACAATGGTTGGAAAATAATTCCCATCGGCGATACCAAAATTGCGCCAATCTCATGTCCCAAAGCATTGATGCTCCATCAAAATACATTTTTCATGTTTTCTCCCTACATCTTTCTTCATCTATTTGGAGTACTGCCATCAAATCTTCATCTGAAAAGTTAAACCTCATAGTATCATAATCTTCAGCAGCTTTATCAGTGAGGAATTCTGCTATTACATTCTCTTTTATAGCTTTTTGGGTCACATTTACTATATTATACTCGGAAAGCATGACTTGCCATCTTGCTATCTTTCCTAACAAGAATAGCTTTTCAAAAATGTATTTCAAGGGATCCAACTTCACTATAAGCAATGTAGTTTGGTATAGCATATATTGCCTAAGCCTTTAAGCTATCCAAGCCAACGCACAACACATCATTTCTAGCAGTGAATACTTGACTCATAATTAGTGAATTTTTTGCTTAGGTAATAAATGGCTTGCTCTTTCTTACCCCTTTCATCTAGTTATCCTAGCACACATCCCATCGATCTTTCCCATACTGTTAAATATAGAATCAAAGGTTTCCCTGAGACTGGCTGTACGAGAATAGGTCGATTTGATAAGTATTCTTTGATCATTTCAAAAGCTTCTTGACAATCTTGATTCCATTCATATGTGCTATCTTTACGAATAAGCTTAAAGATGGGATCATATTTAGATGTAAACTGAGAGTTAAAACGAGAAATATAATTCAGTCTTCCTAAAAAACATTTCACTTCCTTTTGTGTACTAGGAGGAGACAAATTTTGTATGGCTCGTATCTTATCAAGATCCACCTCAATCCCTCTTTTACTGACTGTTAAACCTAGCAACCTCCCAGAACTAACACCATATGCACACTTGGTAGGATTTAACTTAAGTTAAAATTTTCTCAGCCTTTCGAACAATTTTCTAAGGTGGTCTATGTGATTTTCTCCCTCATGGGACTTGGCTATCATATCATCAACATAAACCTCAATTTCTTTGTGCATCATATTATGGAACAACGTCAACATTGCCCTTTTATAAGTTACTCTAGCATTCTTTAGTCCAAAAGGCATGACCATATAGCAAAATGTTCCCCGTATGGTCACAGAAGTAGTTTTCTCGTTATCTTCAGAAGCCATCCTAATCTGATTATAATCTGAGAAACCATCCATGAAAGAGAACGAAGAATATCTTGCAGTGTTGTCTACAAAAGTATTAATTTAAGGTAAAAAAAAGTTATCCTTTGGGCTTGCTCTATTTAAGTCTCGATAGTCCACGTAAATTCGTATTTTTCCATCTTTTTTAGGTATTGGGACTCTATTGGTGACCCAGTCAGGATATTTGACTATTTTTAGAAATCATGCATCAAATTGCTTCTTAACCTCTTCTTTGATTTTCAATAGCATCTTTAGTTTCATGCGTCTCATTTATTTTTGCACTAGCTTGCATTCTAGCTTTAGAGGCAACTTATGCTCTATAATGTCAATACTTAAACTTGGCATATCTCGATAAGACCATGCGAATACATCCACGTTCTCGAAGCAATTCTTTCAGCCTCTACCTATCATCAGATGAAAGTGATGTTCCCATTTTGACCTCCATTTTATTTTTTTCATCACCTAGATTAACCAATTGCATAATTTCTTAATGAGGTTCTAGGGACTTCTCTTCTTGGTCTACTAACCTCAAAAAATCGAGTGATAAGGTGTTATCATCTAAGTCTTCTTCATTATCAAGTTCACCAATATGGACAGAGTTTTCAAAGTCAAATATCAAATTATCATTATCATGATTGCTTGCATGTTCATTATTTGTAGAGCTAAAAATAGTTGAAAAGGTGCATATTATTATATGTGCAATATGAGAATAAAATGACATGGGATAAAGAAGAAATGTACTAAAATGCATTCATTTATTATTGAAATTGAAAATGACAAAAGTAAATTAGCCCATACATAAGAAATTCCCTAATGTTCTTGGGCACGAAACATTAAGGATTATATTACTAAATTATTTTGGTAAAGGTTCAAGAACAATAGGCAATTTCATTATCTTCTAATTCTTCAGTTCAATGCTTAGAGGTCACCGAGGGATTTTCTTGTTGACTTCCATTCTCCACCATATGAATTGATAAGTCCAAAAGAGCTTTATCTATTTCCTCAATTGGTGTTTTCTTTGGAGTATTGAGGTTGATAAATCCTCCTGAACGAAAAGTGTCATACAAGTAAGGCCCAATCTAGCCATTAGATCCCTGTGTATGGCTCATGTAACAAGCCATTCCTTTTCTCTTTTTGTTTTCCACCATCTGTCCGTCTCCAGTGCCTAATACGTAACATCCAATTTTTAAAATCCAACCCGAACATCATTTTCATAAAAAATCCCTATGTTCCTCACACCTCCGAGGTGCATAGGTGATCTAATTTCCCTTAATAAAAAAAACCCAGATTTACATTTTCAAAACTCCATGTATTAAAGAGGATTATATGTAAATAAAGACCAAATGGAACCGATTTAACCAAGACCAAAGTGAGATATAGTTAGTAGGTATCAATTTTAGACATTGTGGGGATGCTAGTCCTTCTCTGCATGTAACCAACTCCTGAGCTTAACCAACAATCTCTAGACTTCATAGACCTTGAAATTAGTGTTTCGAGTTTCGTAACTCGTAATATTGTTTTCAATAGGCATGCGATCTTGCCTGGCCTAAAATGATCGGTGGTGACTCCAAGTTTATGGCCACTTCATGGTGGTCATCCAAGTCCAATTGGATGAGCGACTTGTCCGACGGTCCCTATCCCCTTCATCAAATCACACCTAATCCAAATCTCAATCAAAGGATAGCCCAAAGGCTCGATCACAACAAACCATCATTTATTTTTTAAGTTAAGCGTGCTATGCCCTTTAGATTGTCCAAAGTTTTAAAGGCTGGGCACAAGGCAACAATAGATATTAAGAATATATTCGTATTGTGTCATATTATGTTTTTTATTTTTATGTGTCATATTCATGTAATCGTGTCAAATAGTGCCTGGTCTACTTATATCGATACAGAGCATAAAATTTTTCCTTAGTACCGATACTTTTTAGCCTGTAACAATAAATATTGACCCAAAATCATTATTTTAGCTTCAAAAGAACCTCATATCGATATGAAATCATCCTGTATCAATACCACAACCAAAGTAGTGATATATGGCCTTTTGCATTGATATAGACTGATGTTTGGGATTTTAATGACATGGAAGCTTTATATTAGGACTATTGTGCCATGTATTGGAATTTTATGCACTTTGGCTCTTCAAATAGCTTACCTTAATTAGAAATTGGATAATTGACCCATGCTAGCTCAAATGACCTTGATGACCTCAAATAATGACCTTTGATGCCTTTTTCTCATTTTTATTAATACGGTCCCTAGGCATTTCAAACCTTATGCCGAAAAATTTTTTCACCTGGCACCGTGTCATTTAATAGTGCCTAGCAACATGAAACTCAGCAGTCATCCCCATTTTTATTTTCATTATTTTGTTATATCACCTTTCAATTAAGCTCGAGGTGTTAAAAATTAGCTCGGACAAAATAAGGTGTCTACAACTGCTATAACTATTAACATTTGAATAGATTTTATTCTTGTAATTGGTGAATACGTGTCAAAGTAATCAAGCCCTTTATTTTGCTTGTATCCCTTTATTACAAATTAAGCTTCGTACTTATCTATAGATCCACATGCCTTTATCTTCCTCTTAAGTATCTATTTGGATCCCAAAGGCTTATGCTTGTGAGGAATATCCACCAATTCTCATGTATGATTTTGCATGATGGACTCTATTCCATTGTTAAGAACCTTTTTCCAAAATAGTGCCTCCAGAGATGACATAGCCTTTTTAAAAGCTTGAGGTTCATTTTCTAACAGATAAGCTTGAAAATCTAAACTCTAAGTAGTTACTACTTTAGCTTGTTTACTCTTTTCGAGGTTTGACTTGTTCCTCTTCATCTTCTTATGGATCCTAGTTGAGTTTTCACAAGCTCTTTTAGCAATCTTATTTTCTGATGTTTTCTTGCATGGAAATACATCCTATAAAACAAAGCATTCCATGATTTAATGACCGTATTGACGTGAATGTCAAGAATGCCTTACTTATACACAAGAAAATAATAAGTTGCACTATTATTTGCATATCTAATGAATACGTACTTTACAGTTTTAGGTCTAATCTTGACTTCTTTAGGTGGAAAAGCTGTTACTTTAGCACAACACCCTCAAACTTTCATGTAATTATGAGATGGTCTTTGACACTTACATAACTCTTACGGTGTCTTATCCAATTTCTTTTTGGGTGTTCTATTTAAAATATAATTTACCATTAAAATACCCCCACAAGTTCTAAAGTAGCCATAAACTTATCAACAAAGCCTTCATCATGTCATTAATGTATGATTCTTGCGCTTCGTAATATTGTTTTGTTGAGTTGGATAAAGAGCAATAGTTTGATGGATAATTCCATGTTCTGCACAAACTCATTGAATAATGAATTGTATTCACCACCTCGATCACTCCTTATTTCCTAATTTTTTTTGCTTAGTTGATTTTTAACCTCAGTTTTAGAAAAGAGTTAAAGTTTCTAAGGCCTCGTCTTTTGCATTATTGCAAATAGACATAACAGCATCTCGTGCTATCATCGATAAAAGTAATAAAATACTTTTTACCACATCTAGTTTGCATGAGCTTTATATCACAGATACCTATGTGAATTAAATCTAGATATTCGCTCTATTTTTCTATTAAGTAGAAGCCTTAGCAAATTTTGATTCTACACAAGTCTTGCATTTTTAATTTTTATCAATCTAAAATTTCATAAGAAAATCCAAATTACTAATCCTTTGCAAGGTCTTATAGTTTACATCTCTTAATCTACCATGCCATTGATTAGAAGACCCAAGCAAATACGTAGAAGAAGAACTCACTTTATTAATATTCTTATCTTTCAATACAATGGTCATAGTATTGAGCATGGAAATCCTATTACAAAGACATCCACTCCTTACAAATATTATAAACTTGGAAAGTAAAAATATGTTAGATTTAAAACTAAACTAAATTTGTGTTTGCGTAACAGTGAAATAAACACTAGTTCCAACAGATTTTGGAAGCATAAACAATGTTGTTCATGGTTAGTTTTTTTCCAAGGTCATCTTCAACACCACATTTCCATGGTTAAAAACTTTGCAAACTTAAGAGTTTCCCATAAATAATTTCTCATTCAAAGCAACTTCTTCATACTCAATGAAACTTTTCCTATTAGAACATACATGGTATGTGGCACTGATATCAACCTACCAAGTCTTCGAGTTTTCTACTAAATTCACTTCCGACACTAAGGCAACAAGTACAATCTCAATTTCATCAACTAAGTTGGCTTGAGCTTTTTTTTCTTGTTCTTGTTTTGATTTTGATGACAATCTTTGGCACGATGTTTGAGCTTGTTACAAACAAAGCAAGTTTCGATGAACTTCTTGACACTCGCACACTTGTTCCCTTAAGAAAACTCAAACCAACATGTCTCATTTTGTTGGTCTTTTTCAAATGTTCTATGAAATTTGATTTGGCTACCATTATTTAAGCCTTTATTATTTCTCCGAACTCTGGTATCTTCCTCAATTTTTAATTAAATAATCAGGTCCTCCAAGCTCACCTCCTTTCACTTGTGCTTAAGAGAGTTCTTAAAGTTATTCCACGAGGATTGTATTTTCGTAATCAAAGCAGACACTTGAAATGACTCACTTAACACCATTTCTTCGACAAAGATCTCATGGAAGATCAACTGAAATTCCTGGACCTAAACGATCACGATCTTAGAGTCCACCATTTTAAAAACCAAAAATTTACTGACAATAATTTTTTTTGTACTGGCATTTTTAGTTTTGTGTTTCCAATCCAAAGACTCCTATAGCTCTTTTGCTATCTTCATTGGACTATACATGTTATACGAGTTGTCCAGACCACTGAGGATATAGTTCTTACACAGAAAGTTCTAATGTTTATATGCTTTAATCGAAGCTACAGTTGTAATATTTGTTTCCCCTTCTCGAAGAACCGAGGCCTTTTTTGTCAAGAACTAGGCTAAATTCAAGGTTGTCAAGTAGAATAGCATCTTTTACTACCACTTTTTGAAGTCCACCCCTATTGAACTCCTTTGGTTTTTCTCTATGCTTCGCATGCAGGGGCAGTTGTGCAATAGGTGCACTTGCATTACTGATAGGCTTTGCCATCAGTAAACGTATAAAATTGTTGGAGAAATTAATCTTTATAGATTAAAATACGAAATTGAAAATTCAAACAATGAAATTTTTCTAATCGAGTCAAGGTTTGGAACTTCTAACCTTAATACGTTTATTGCCTGCCCAACATGCTTGACAGATTCTGCAACATGTCTCCCAGGCCTCCTCGATCTCATTGGCAATTGATAGCATTTTCAATAGTAACACAGCGAGCCAAAAGAATGTTAGCTTTTCTCTCTGGAAAACAGTATAAATGATTGCAGAAGAGGATTTTTAGAATGGATGAAAATCCATTAAATTTCTTGTTTTAACCAAGAAAATCACAATAGTTTCAGACCATATTTTTAATGTCATTAAGACTTGTTTTAAAAGCTTAGAGTTTTCAAAATTAAAATTAAATAAAATGGTACACAAATTTAAAAATAAAAATAAAATTTGAAATTATTACAAGAATATTTATATCAGATAATAGATTAAGGGGTTGGGTTGGCCTCAAATAATGAATGGACTGAACTGCAAAAAGATATGGCCTACTCCACCTTTAACCTATGCCTAGGCTTAGCCTAGCTCTATGACACGCTTGTGGTATGGTCTAAGCTTTTGTAGACCTTAATCCTTAAGCAAAAGCTTAGATGCCCTTTGGAGCTTAACTTTTAGAAACTAAGCTTATATATATCAATAATATAAGCCTTAAGTGCCCAATGTGGGATTGCATATCCCACCCAACACCAACTAATTTTTTTCTTCTCAAATGGATCATTTATCTCGGATATCAAATATATAAATTAAACTTATATAATGTATCCCAATACGACAACCTGCATGTACCACACACCAACTATATATATATTTATGTATTTCGTATTTATATACTATTAAAATATCATTGATGTTTAAAATAATATATATTAATTATGCATTGGTTGGAAACTGAAATTTATATTTATTATTTATATTATTAATGGTAAAACACATAGACACGAATGCATAGTATGGGAGGTAATTGAGGAATAATAGTATAGATTTCCTTACTTGTTCCACTTCATCTTTTCGATGTTCATTGCTTACCCAGAAATGGAATCGCTGCACTGTCTAGTTTTCTAAGGACCAAAGCTTGGTTGGATAGATTGGGTAAGAAATTACGCACATTTTTTTCGCTTCCATTTTGCCTCGTCGATTTGCCACTATTCTATGACTGATCGAAAGGTATGGTCGAAAAAATTTGATAAAATTAAAAATATATATATCATTGACTTTGTAGTGTTTGATTTGATTTCAAGCTCTTTATCAAGGAAATTATATATATTTTTTATACTAAAATAATTTAAAAAATTCTTAACTTTTATCATTTTATTTAAATAAATCTTTATATTTTTGTTTCCGTTTACTTTTCATTTGTATTTAAATAAATTATTAATTTATATTCAAATAAACTTTTAATATTTAATTCATATCTAAATAAATCTTTAACATTTAATATATATATCAATAATTTATTTTATATCCAGAATAAATTATTGGAGTGCAAATAAAATGATAAAACTTACTTACATATGGTAAAATATTCTAGCCTAGTCCTTGGTTTTATTCAAAGATAACCCATTGCATACATTGGCGTGATCATATTTTATTAGATACAAATGTTAGTTTAAGTCTAAGGTAGAATTCATTATTAATATTTGTAAATTGATCAAATGCACAATATTTCCGTCTACTGCTGTCCTAATTAATATTTGTCTGATCAAAAATGGTTCTTCAATTCTCAAAAGGACATTTTTCACATTTTTTTAATGAAAATATTTATTTTTAGGAACAGATATTCACGAAGCAAGTTTAGGTTCAAG
Source organism: Adansonia rubrostipa (assembly GCA_038381775.1). Lineage (NCBI taxonomy): Eukaryota > Viridiplantae > Streptophyta > Magnoliopsida > Malvales > Malvaceae > Adansonia > Adansonia rubrostipa. The sequence continues at coordinate 4,087,816 of JBBYHM010000013.1, forward strand.
TAACCGCAAATACTTAGCTACGTTAGATACGTACACTTCGTTCATTTGTTTAAATATTTATTTAAATTTTAATACTAATATTATTCCAAAATCATCCTATTTTTTTCTTCATTTTTTTTAAATGTCTAAACGAAGTCTTTTTTTATTCTTTATTAGTGAATATCTTATATTTTATATATTTTTTACTTTTGATAATAAAAAAAATATAAATATTATAAAAATATATTTATAATATTAAATTCATAGATATTATAAAAATATATTTATAATATTAAATTCTTGAATGGTATTTTTTATATATAACATGATTTTGCTTAATTTTTTTTCTAAAGAAATTACTATACCTATTTATTATTTGAAATTTAAATTTCTTAGTCTTAAATGTGAACTTTAATGCTAAATTTGATTTCTTAGTGCTATGAACGACTATGCTTCGAACAAGATTAAAAAAACAAAAAACAAAAACAAAATGGCTTGTCTTCAAAGAGCCATTCCGAGAAAAACAAGGAAAAGCTTTTATTAAAGTTTTGGACTATTCGTTCCATGTTTTTTTTTTTTTTCTTCGTGAAAAGCTAAAAAGAAATCATCATCTCAGAGAAATACACAACAGAAAAATAAAATAAAAAACTAGAGGGAGATCTCTCTCATAGGATCTCAAGTTTGTGGGCAGGAAGAAGCAAGGAAGGGAAACAACTTAAGATTGGTTCTGATGAAATTATTTATTGTAGCATAAGATTAAGTATATGTTTGGATTTAGTTATAACAGTAACATGAAAATGATCATTAAGAGTATTATATTAAAATGTATACATGTTTATAATAAATAACTAAATTTTATATTTATATTAAATAATAAAATATAAGTAAAATTATATTTATATTAAATAATAATTAAAAATTATTAAAATTATATTTATACAAAAAATTATTAAAATTATAATTATATTAAATAATAAATTTAAATAAATTATATTTATATTGAATAATAATTAAAAATTATATTTATACTAAAAAAATTATTAAAATTATATTTATAATAAAATATAAATTGAAAATATATTATATGTTAGATAATAATTAAAAATTATATTTACTAAAAATAAAAATAAATATTTATATTAAATAAAAACTAAAAACTATTAAAATTATTTTTATATTTAAATATAAATTAACTAAAAATTTATAAATTAAAAAAAAAAGTGAAAAGAGGTGAAAGGAAAATTACTTCTTACACAAAAACTGGACCTCTGGAGCTCCAATCACGGAGTCCAGTCCAATGAGGTGCAGTGCGATTTGGGAGGAAACCCTCCCAAAACCCTTCGAAAATCCATCGCGCCGGATGGATTCCAAAGGAAGCCATACTTAACGGACAACCTTTAAGGAGCAGCGATCAAAAACTTATTTGCATTTGTTTATATATATATATATATATATATATATATATTACAAATTTTATTTTTAGATCTATGATTTTAAGGGCTGAACTAGAAAAAAAAAATTAGTCGAGAATAAAAAAGAGGAGTCAAAATGGATCAGAGGTGAAATTTTGAAAAAAGAGAAGACGTTGGCCGGTGACAGCTGACGAGTAACGACGACGCCAGTAGCTGTTGGCCGAAATCCAGGCATTGTGAACATTCTGTTGAATGTTCATCTTTTTCCTAAAGAGAATAAAGATTGAATGAGTTAGAGAGAGAGAACAAGGTGAAAAAATGAAAAAAAAAAAAAAAGAAAATATATCGTTGATGAAAAATAAATAATTAATATATTAAATATTAAATAAATATTTATAATTTTTAAATATTAAATATTTTATATAAAAATATTTTAATAATTATTATTTTGTTAATTATATTATTTTCAACATAATTTTAAATATTAATTATAAATATAATATATATTTATGACTTTTAAATATTAAAAGCTTATATATAAAAATATATTAATAATTATTATTTTAACAATATTTTTATATTATTTTCCAACATCATTTTAAATGTTAATTTTAGATCTAATTTTATCAAAATATTTTAAAAATAATTTTATCATTATAATATTTTTAATTTATTACTAAATATAATTTATTTCAAAATTTTTACACTATGTTAAGAATAATATAAATAAAATTTTATTTATTTAATTAAGGACCTCTGAAATTATAATTATAATTATAATTTATTTTTTACCTATTCTTTAACATTATCTTAATCAATCAAATAATATAATACTATTACTTATCTATATTATTTAATCAAACAATATTCCTTCTATATTTTTTTAATTATTATTTTATAATATTTTTATTAAATAATTATTTCATTCTAACAAATTAAATGTATCAAAAGTATTAAATTAATATATATTTTATTTCAACTAATCCAATAGATCAAAAATGCATCTTTTAAAGAAAAATAATAAGCTTTTTTATTAAAATAATATAAAAAATTTTATTTACAATTTTAGGCTATTTCTAGATTATTTACCGAAATAGGTCAATTTTGAAAAGCTATTGAGAAATCGTCATTTCAAATATCGATTTCGTAAAATGAAAAAAAAAATTGTAAAATTTAGTTGGGAAATCGCCATTTGATTAGGCGATTGCTCAATTTCTTATAAGAAATCAACAAATAAAATGCCGATTTCTCACCAATTGCGCCAAATGAAATGGCGATTTCTCAACGTAATTGCAAGATAATTGGAGCACTAGTTGGGAAATCACCGTATCATATGGCAATTTTCCTAACATTGTGCATTTTTTTTGTTTTTTTTTACTGCGTTCAGAAATCATCAAATCATCTGACGATTTTGTATTTCATGACACAAATTTATAGGGTTTAGGTTTTATTTACATTTGAAAGAATGTGACTAATGTATGAAAATTAGATTTTTTTTTAATCAAATAAGTTGATAAGACTAATGCAAGATAATTAGATTTTTTTTAATATGAAATAAATTGATGAGACTAATACATGCATCAGATTTCTTCTGATATGAAACAAGTTGATAAGACTAATGTATGAGAATCAGATTCTTTTTGATATGAAATAAGTTGATGAGACTAATGCATGAGAATCAGATTCTTTTTTATATGAAATAAGTTGATGAGACTAATGTATGAGAAAGTTGATTTCTGCTGATATGAAATAAGTTGATGAGACTAATACGTGAGAATCAGATTCCTTCTGATAGTATCTTTAGTTGATGAAACTAATGCAGGGATTGTAAAATGTCAGACTGCAAAGATTAGACTAATGCATGGGACAAATTCAGACATTTCCAAAGGGGAAAAAATCTTGTTGACTATGTTGCATTTATAAATATGAGTTCATCATTGTCATTTTTATTGTCATTTTCATTATCAGCAGCTATTATTGTTTTTTGAGATTAGTGATAGTGTTTATTTCATTATCAGCAGCTATTATTGTTTTTTGAGATTAGTGACAGTGCTTATTCATTCTCTTCTTTTGTTTTCTTAGTTTTCAATTGTTAGCATTTTGTTTAGAGTTATTTCCATCTTATCAACATGAGTAATAGATTTGTTGCACTTATTTATTTTAATGAAAAAATTGTTAACAATGAAAAAGGTGTTGCACTTCAAAGTGACTGTCCTAAAACTACTAATATTGATGAAAACATTATAATAGAAGAATTGAATGTAAAAATTAGTAAAAAAATCAGAGCTACAATCAGAATCAGAGCATCAGATATCAAGTATAGGCTTCATATTTCCATGGAAGAAGGATGCGTTTGATATAGGACATTCCCACTTAAAGATGATGATGATGTTAGATGCATGTTTGATGTTCATTATTAATTTTCTAATGTTGGTATAATTGAGTTATATGTCAACCTTAAAGATGTACCCAATTTTTAGATTTATCGAACATTAATATTTCGCCAATGACGCATAAAATATATGCTTGAGTAGTGGATTCTAGTTGTCATTCAGTTGCATATTTAGGGATAAAACGAAACATTTCTATCAACCAAATCATTTTTGATAGTTGAGCCGGCCTTAAGGATGTACCCGATTTCTAGATTTATCAGACATTAATATTCCACCAATAACGCGTAAAATATATGCTCGAGTAGTAGATTCTAGTTGTCGTTCAGTTGCATGTTCAAGGATAAAACGAAACATTTCTATCAACTAAGTCATTTTGATAGCCCTAAATAAAGTTTTCAAGAGGGATCACACCTAACAATTCTTCGAATAAAGCCTCCCAGTGTAACAAGCTTTCCCCTGTTACTTCATTGCCATCAATTGATAAACACAGTTGAAGTGCAACATCCTCTAGTGTGATGTGCATTCACTGCATGGAAAATAAAATGTATGCGTCTTAGGCCTCCATCGTTCAACCAACGCATGTATTAGTACTACCTTATATTGACATCGGTTAATTAGGGTTGCATGGTAAAATCCTGCTCCTCTTAAATATTCTTTAATTAATAGATTTAGTAGTTGAAAAGATACTTTTCGTGATCGTGTTTTTAACCGAGTATCCTATTCAAAAAGTTATTAGTTCATTACTTATAAAATTTATAATTTATATTGTTTTAAATATATCATTAACAAAATTTTAGTACTTAAGATAATACCCTTGATAATATATAGTACTCTTGTAATCTTAATAATGATGATGATGATGACGACATCATTGAATTGATCCAAATTTTTCCTACAATAAAAATTTTTATTTGAATTAATCATTACCTAGCCTTGAAACAAAAATTAAATTAAATTTCTACAAAAAAAGTTCTTATACTTTTGAAATATTTAAATGTTTCAAAGTTAAATTCAGCTTCTTCCATTCAATCATCAAGTGAAGAAAAAATTAACTTGATTACAACAGAAATCACTTCAACCATTACTAAGTAATTTATATTTAATAATAAAAATTGACAACACCCTAATATCTCGACCAAAAATACTAATACAATCAAACTAAATTATATGATTTTAAGATGAATTATCTAAAAAATCAAACATAAAAATTAAAATAAATATTACGTATAATTAATTATAGTCAAGATGAATGAACTTTTACAAATGAAAATAAAACATAATTACAAAAAAATTTATATAATCATATCAAAAATTACTTTTACGAATAAAATTAAATCATACCTGTAAAAAAGATTTAACACAATTACTTAAGCTTCAATAACACCTTAACTTGATTCAATTCTCTTCGTAGAAAATTTCTCTTTGTTTTGTAAAATGAAATTGAAGGAGAAAGCTCCTTTTGTAAAGAGCTCCCTCCATCCCTCCATCAAATGTTGCCTAAAGTATTTGATTGAAAGGTCACAGGTAAAAATACCTGTGACTGCAAAGGCTGCAAAAGCCTTAATTATAAGGTCCACGAGTATATGACCCTTATAATTTAAGGAAAAAAATGCATAATGTTGGGAAATTGCCATTTGATATGGCGAAGTTGAGAAATCGCCATTTGATTAGGCGATTTTCAACTAAATTTTACCTATTTTTTCGTGCAAAGAAATTGGCATTTGAAATAGCGATTTCTCAATAGCTTCTCAAAATTAGCCTATTTCGATAAATAATCTAGAAATGGCCTAAAATCGTAAATATAAAAAATTTTTATATTATTTTAATAAAAAACCAAAAATAATATGTTGTTTTACTTTCCTAGTAGTAAATTAAACTTGGGCCTCCCCTTCTTTTTTAGTAAATTTCTATCAGAAGGTTTTTTTCCCCTTCCTTGATTCCTTCGTTTGCTACTTTTAGAGTTTAGATCGAGCGCCACTGCTAATAACCTGTACATATGGGTCCCCACTGACTTGCTTTTCTCTTCTTTTTTACTCTCTTTACTCACACTTTGCGCTTACATGTGACTTGTCGTTTTAATTTCTCCTCTCGCCAGTTTTCTTCAACTCAACTACAATTTATTTTTTTCAAACTTCTCATGAGAATTCCTTCTATTTTTTATTTTTATTTTAAAATAATATTATAATTTGATATTGATGTTTTTAAACACTAGAATTATTTTAAGTGTTCAAAAAATATATTATTTAGAGACGTTCCTAAAAAATATAATAAAATTGGGATGAAAGGAATTTAATTTTAGTCGTACTTAAAACATAAGAATGGAAGGACTGAGGAGGAAGAATTAGATTTTGAATCTTCACCTTAGTAAAGAAATCATGCTAACTAGTTTTAATGTGAATCTTACATGAAATTAAACTTTGCCCAAGATATTCTTACGGTAAGATGTTAGACAAGGTTTTTATAAATTTAAATTATACAAATTATTATTTAATAATTTTTATTCAAATTTAATATTAAAAATGTTATATTGCTTGGTCGATCAACCAAATACTTCGTTGCCACCCCACACAGTCGCCACAACCAAAAGGTTGCCAAGACGACCTGTTGACCGCCAAAACATAATTGGACATCGATATGACCTCTCGACAGCAGTATGACTTCAAGACTGACACCTCTTGAATGGCAGCTGACTAACAGAGCCGACCACAAGGCACCATAGCCTGACAGCTAGCGTCGGGCTAGCTGTCCTCTTATCAAATCACCTGATGCCATGTCCCTCGATAACGCCTATGAAAAAGTAAGCAAACTCAAAGGTAAGGCAGATCTTTCCATTTTGAGCTTTCTTAGCCATAAAGATCCATCTACTGACTTAGCCATCGGATAGTGCATCGGAGTACTAACTCCGATATCCTTCTGACTCTTTCGGTGTTGTAGGGCCGTGATCGACCTTTTGGAAGAAAAACATAAACAAAAATTATAAATATTGATATAAATATAATATTTTAATATCATCGTAAAACAATTTATACATGTAGTTTTTTACTTTATTGATAATTACTTATAAGGAAAACAAAGAAATTTTTAACCTTCATGATTAGAGAGGGCAATGGAAGTGAATTTGGATATGAATTATTGCATATTTATTATCTGAATATGTTTTGATTTGTATTTAGATAGTATCAAATATTCAATCAGTTGTTTAAATCTTTTTTATTTATACTAACAACGGATTAGAGTATCCTATACTATTCAAATATTTAGTTTGTATTTAATTTTATGTTTTATTTTTTAAAAAAAATTAATAAATTTGGTTAGTTGGAAAATTCAGATTTGGGTTGCTATTATTTTTTTTTTTTTGAATTTTCTGACTCATCTTGGTTAAGTCTTTCAACCCAAATCTGAATTGTGAGCAAAAATTTTTTAAAAAATTACAAAATTAATAAATAAAAAATATTTAGTATTTATTATCATAACGTAAAATATTATTCATAAGGTAAGCAGATAATATTTTCTTGCCAATGAGAGAAAAAAACTTATTGTCTACTATTATTACAATAAATATTATTAATAAGAAAATAAAAAATACTTGAAAATATTTTACAATTATTTTTTTATCTTTTGAGAGTAAAAAGAAATACGAGAAGGAGTAATTAGTTGGTTTAAACTTTAACTATTGAAGAACATAAATTTTGATTGATAAAAAAATCGATTGAACTTTTATTTTTTATTAAATTTTCATTTGATTTTTTTAAAAAAATTATTTTATAATTTTATTTTTATATAAAATTGATTTAGTAATAAATTTTTATTTTTGAGAAAGATTTAACTTGAAATCTTTAATCTATATGTAAAATATAATTATTTTAATATATAAATATACTATTAAAAATTTTTAAAAATATTTAAATAAATAATTATTATTTAAGTAATTAAAATTATAAAAAAATTATAGTTCTTAGGGAAGCAGGAAATCACCCTAGTTTTATTAGAAAAAACGATAAGATTTTCTTATAAGAAAGAGCACGTCAAGTGTTCAAAATCAACTATTACATTGAATGTAAAAGAATAATTTTAGAATTATATTTCAACTAGAGTTTTCATCAAGGAAGGAATTTCATAGAACGGCTAAGCATGAGTCTGCCCGTGATGGGTGATTTATTCACCCGAGTCATTCAGTGCCTTGAATTTGATAAGATTTCAACTCCATGAAAAGCCAATTAAATGTGCAAAATAATTTTTAATATTTTAAGTAATTTTAATCGGTAAACCCATTTTAAAACGGGGAAACTTAACTGCTGTATTTAAGTAACTTTGAAAAAATTAAATTGAATTGATTTATAAATTTATTTAATATTTTAATTAAATAAATTTAAATTTGATAATTTATATATTTATATTATATTTATATATTTTATTATGTTATAATTATATTTTAAGTATTTTATATTTATATCAATTTTGATATATTTTTAATTTATATTAGATAGATTTTAAGAATATATATATCATTCATATCGTATTTTTTTGACATTATATATATCATATTCGTGTAATCGTATTAAATGTTATCAGATCAAAATGAATTAAAAAAATTTTCTATTCATCGACTAACAAAAATAAACTAATAAAAAATAATTTTATAATATTTTATTTTTTATAAACGATAAAATTTAAAATTTAAAATTTTAATTTTTAATTATAAATTATTATTAAACTAAATATATTATTATTATTAAATAATTATTATTGTTAACTAGGATTATTAAATATTTTATTATTAATATAAATATAGATATTTAATTTATTATCTATTAAACTGTCAGATCTATTCCATTGAAAAAGTTTTTGATTCCCCATGCTCAGGTCAAAAAGAAAGAAGAGGAAAAAAAGTGTAAAAGCGATTATGCGAGGAAAAGGTAGAAAACAAAGGTTGGCGAGAAGGTAATGAACAAATGATCGGCGATGAGAATTACAACGAGACGAGAATTAAAACTATACGAGATATTCATAACTTTAGGTTGTAGTACGGGTACGCTACCAACGCAGGTGCACGGTAAGGATAGGCGTAGTGGTTACAGTGGAAAAACTATTAAATAAAGATAGCAACGCTTGCTAACGTGCACTGAAGGTGGGTGCTAACTACGCTCCTCCATCCCCTGCTTAGCTTCCCTCAATAATCTCTTATCTCTTGCTCTAGTCACCTGCTCAGTTGAGTGGAGTTGAGTTCACATCTATCCAAACCTGCCCGGCTGCCCGTTAATAGCACGACAAGGCCAGTTCCCCATAAAAACAGGACAACTTTCCCACTAACATAGGAACAAACGACGTTACGTGTCAAACCAATGAATCGTTGACACTTTTTGACGGAAGCGATGTAAACGTCGTTAGACCCCCAACCCCGGGGGGGAGGGAAGCCGCCTTTATTATTATTTTTATTAGTTTTTATAGTTTATTTTTTAATTTTCCAATCTGCCCTATCTGGTCCCCTCGATTCCTACTTGGCCCCCCCCCGCTGATAAAGGAAGTCGGACGGTTTAATGCCGGTTCTTTCAGTGGGTTAGAAAATTGGCCGCGGTTTAAATAATTGCCATTGCTTCCACAGTTTGGACTCATCTTGGTTAAGTCTCTCAACCCCCTAGACACACACAGACGGACAGATACGAGAAAAAAAAAAAAGAAAAAATCAGAGGGAATCAGAGAGAGAATTTTTTTAAATCAATTTTTCCGTTTCTTTTTTTTTTTTTGTGTGCGCGAAGAGCTTTGATTTTTCGGTTGCTGCAATTGATATGGGTGAGAATTGATTGGTTGATGCGTAAATCAAGAAGATTGGTGCTGAATTGAGAGAGAAATATATTTCCTTTCGTACTGTAAATTTATTTTGTTTATTTAATCAAAGTCACAGAAAAAGTGAAGGTTTTATTATTATTTTTTTTGGGGGTGAAAGAAAAGAGGTAGAGTTTTTATGATAGTGGTGATGGTAGATTGCGTGGAGTTCGAGTTAGAGTTTTAAACTTAAGGAATTTGAGACCATCAGATGAGAGATCTGAGCTAAAATGTTTTGAAGAAATGACAACTTCGGAGGTATTAATAAAAGCAAATTGTGTTAACGGAAGAGGAGAGAGTTTATCTTCTGGTTATAGCGAGCCAAATGATGCTAGGAACACCATGGAAGGGCAAAATGGCCATTCAACTTGTCCAGCTGCGGTTAGAGGTAGAATTCCTTCATCCTTCCTTTCACTTCCGTTTCTGGCTTTTTTTTTCTTCAATTTTTTTTCGATCTCGAGTCCTATCTCTTTGGTGGTTTTTTCTTGTTTGTTTGTTTGCTGTTTTATGTTTAATTTTGGTATTCTTTGGTGTGGGAACTAGACCCTGAAACGGCGCTGTATACGGAGCTATGGCATGCATGTGCTGGACCTCTGGTGACCGTCCCTCGCGAAGGAGAGCGCGTGTTTTACTTTCCTCAAGGTCACATAGAACAGGTTTCCCTCCTTTTCCCTTTCATTTTCTTTCTGTTGCTTCTTAGGCGAACCCGTGCTACTCGTGTTAATTTTAAATGTTTCTTATCGTAGAATTAATGCAATTTGAAGTTGATTTTTGTTTCCCTTACTTTTTCCTGCTTTTTTTTTGTTTCTCTGTTTCTATTTCAGGATTTTTTCTTTTTAATTTTTAATTTGCTTATTAACCCCGAGTTTCTGGTATGTTGAATCAGGTTGAGGCATCTACTAATCAGGTAGCAGACCAGCAGATGCCAGTATATAGTCTTCCATCGAAGATCCTTTGTCGTGTGATTAACGTTCAATTAAAGGTTCCTTGCACCTCTTTTGCTAAAATTTATATGGGTTTTTCTTTTCTTCTGGGGTTTTGTTTTGCTGATCAAATGAATAACCTTTTGCTGTTAATTCTAAAGGCTGAACTGGATACAGATGAGGTTTTCGCCCAAGTGACTTTACTTCCTGAACCTATTGTAAGCCTTCGTCTCTCTCTCTACCTCTCTCTCTCTCTCTGTTGATTTACATGAGGAGTAGACTAAAAGTTGAATTTCTAATGGTTTGTTCTTTGACCTTTTAAATTTTCTCAGCAAGACGTGAACACCGTGGAGAAGGAGCCTCCCATTCCGGAACCACCTCGGTTCCAGGTGCATTCCTTTTGCAAGACCCTGACTGCCTCAGATACAAGCACCCATGGTGGGTTTTCAGTGCTCAGGCGGCATGCGGATGAATGTCTCCCTCCATTGGTATTTGTCAATCTGCTATGAATGTGTAGTTTATTTTTCCTTTTCCTCTTTGATAATTAGTTTGTGATTTATTTGGGCTCCTTGATCAACAGGACATGTCTCGGCAGCCTCCAACCCAGGAGTTGGTTGCTAAGGATTTGCATGGAAATGAGTGGCGATTCCGGCATATCTTTAGAGGTAAATGCATTTAAACCTAATTGTTTATTATACTTATGCTACTTAATGGAATTCGAGGAGTTTGGTTATGAAATGTTTGTCCAATTTGTTTCAATGTATTTTTGTTACATAGTTCTTTTCTGATTAATCAGTTAAAGTTGTTTTGTTTACAATTTGATGGAATGTTGATGGGAATGCCAGGGCAACCACGAAGGCACTTGCTTCAAAGTGGTTGGAGTGTCTTTGTTAGCTCCAAGAGGCTTGTTGTTGGGGATGCATTTATTTTTTTAAGGTTTGCCTGCTTCCTCAAGGTTCTAGGATGTTTTAGCATTGAATTCATTGTTTGAGCTTGAGAATTGATGCGGAAATGACTTGTAATTTCTAGAGGTGAGAATGGAGAACTACGTGTTGGTGTACGACGTGCAATGAGGCAGCAGGGCAATGGTCCTTCATCAGTTATACCAAGTCATACCATGCAACTTGGGGTGCTTGCGACAGCATGGCATGCCTACGCAACAAGAACAATGTTCACTGTGTATTACAAACCTAGGTATATAGATCTTGCTACTTTTTTTGACATGCTGTGTTAATTTTTCCTGTCATGACATGTTATAACTATCCAAATAGTTCGTTGTGTTGTGAATTTTCAACTGTAAAACTGCTGTTTGATAGAGGAATGCATTGCAGTGTCTTGTATTAACTCATGTCAATTTTCTGATATAGGACAAGCCCAGCTGAATTTATTGTTCCATTTGATCAGTACATGGAGTCGGCAAAGACCAATTACGCAATAGGGATGAGGTTTAAAATGAGATTTGAAGGTGAAGAAGCTCCTGAGCAGAGGTGTGGCTTGTGTCTTCCTTTCTCTCCTATGATACTATGTCATTATGTCATTATATTGTATGGCTACATTGAAAAAGTATTTATGAATGTTCTATTATGTTACCGGATAAGGGAATCAATTTTCAACTTGATATGGGAGCAAGTTGAGACTGTTTTTCATTTTCTTTATTTTAGGTTTACTGGAACAATTGTTGGAATTGAAGATGCTGATCCCAAAAGGTGGCAGGATTCCAAATGGAGATCCCTCAAGGTAGAGTTTAGTTAGACCTCTGTTTGACAAATTTTGTAAGTGCTAAAACAAATAGTAGAATGTTATGTTGTGGTTATTTTAGAACGATGTTCTAATACCCCTTATAGGTACGCTGGGATGAGACTTCTACCATACCTCGTCCAGAGAGAGTTTCTCCTTGGAAAATTGAACCTGCTTTGGCTCCTTCTGCCCTGAATCCCCTTCCAATTCCCAGGCCAAAAAGGCCTAGATCAAATGCAGTGCCTTCATCTGCTGTTTCCTCTGTGCTTACTAGGGAAGGTGGGTGATGTCTCATTTAATTGGTTTCTAAGGTACTTTCATGTGACCGCTCATCTGGAGAGATCTAATTGATTTAAGTTAATTTTCTAGGTTCATCCAAAGTTACTTTAGATCCTTTACCAGCTAGTGGGTTCTCAAGGGTCTTGCAAGGTCAACAACTCTCGACCTTGAGAGGTAACTTTGCTGAGAGTAATGAGGCTGACACTGCTGGAAAGTCAGTGATGTGGGCACCTTCAGTAAATGATGAGAAAATTGATGCTGTTTCTGCTTCAAGAAAAGTTAGGTCAGAGAATTGGGTGCGCTTTGGGAGGTGTGAACCAACATGCACAGATCTGCTCTCAGGTTTTGGGTCAAATGATGATTCCTCCCATGAGTATTATCCATCCTTGGTTGATCAAACTTTAGATTCTGGTAATCCAATGAGAAAGCAATTAACAGATCAAGAAGGGAAACTTGGTTCTTGGTCTGTCATGCCTACTGGTTTGTCACTCAAATTGGCTGACAGTAATGCAAAGCCTACCGTGCAAGGTTCTGATAAGCGTTACCAAGCACAAGGAAATGGTAGATTTAGTGTTTTCGGTGACTATCCTATACTTCAAGGTCATAGTACTGAGAACTTGCATGGAAACAGGTTGATGCCTCCCCCAACCTTATCACATTATGAGAATCCAGTCCATACAAGAGATTTAGTGCCCAAAATGTCAGTGGTACAAGAGCATGAGAATGGAAAATCTAGAGCAAGAAACTGCAAGCTTTTTGGTATTCCTCTCATTAGTAGTTCTGTTGCATCAGAGCCAGTGGTCTCTCATGTTGATCCGTTGAATAAGCCAGTGGATCAAATGCAAGCTGCATCGCACCAAGTTCGCACATTTGAATATGATCAGAAGTCTGAAAAGTCAAAGGTCTCACGATTGGCAGAGGATTTATCTTCTTTTAATGAGCAGGATAAAGTATTTCAGCTGGGTCAGCCCCATACAAGAGAGATTCAAAGCAATCCTCCTTGTGCTTCAACTAGGAGTTGTACTAAGGTTCTTTCTCATCTTCCATTATGTAATTATGAAATCTGTGAAGGAACATTCTAATGTATTTTTTATTTTCAGGTTCACAAGCAGGATATCGCACTTGGTAGGTCTGTGGACCTTACTAAGTTCAACAACTATGATGAATTGATTGCGGAATTGGATCAGTTGTTTGAATTTGGAGGCGAGTTAATGGCCCCTAAAAAGAATTGGCTTGTTGTTTATACTGATGATGAGGGTGATATGATGCTTGTTGGAGATGATCCCTGGCAGTAAGGATTCTTGACTTCATTCTAGTACATCGCACTTGTTTCACTTGTTTGATGGCTTGCATCGTTATTGAATTCTTGCTTTCGAATTAGGGAATTTTGTGCCATGGTTCGCAAAATTGGTATCTACACTAGGCAGGAGGTCCAGAAGATGAAACCAGGGTCCTTGAGTTCAAAGGGTGAGGATCCAGCCGCATCTGCAGAAGACCTAGATGCAAAATAAGTGAAATGTACATCAGAATCTATGCAGAGAAATGTTAGGCTTGGCTGTAAAGGTTATGGGTAATATTCTAGGTGTGTACTCCCCTGATGATTACATGGTATCTGATCTTGTTATGAATAGCATGTGGATAAATGATCAAATTGAATGGGCCATGTTGTACTCACCTTAGATGTTGCCTCCCTTGTGTTTGCTTTTGTTTACCTCGTTCTAGCATAGTCCAAAGCTTTTTATTACGTGCTAGTAACATGTTCCTTTTGTTTTTGTTTCAGCTTTTGGTGGAGGCATCAAGGAGTGCTATAATGACATTTTTCCGGTTGGTTAGAAGTTGAATTAGTTTGGGTTGGAAGTAACTACTTGTGAGTTTATATTGGCAGCAAATGTCTCAGAAATCTGAATGAGACCAATGGCACTAATGATATATATATATATATATATATATATATATATATAATCTAATTTGGACATGTTGTGGAGGTAGTAGCGTATGGTGTCCTTTATATGCATAATTATGTACATCCAGCCTTGCTTTTGCAAGCCCCCGCCCCCCCTTTCCCTGTGTACAGGTGTCTTACCGCCTTTCTGGACCCGTGAATGTAAGTTAATGCACACCCATCTAATGTCTTTCCATTTTTCAAGTAGCAGGCAGAGCTCATGATCAGTTTTGTTGGTTTTTGTCTTCTTTTTTATATTTGTAACTCTTTTAAGTCCATCGAAATGCAAATACATTTCCTTTGCAGAAACATACAAGTAGCAGATAAATGAAAGGGACGTTATTATTACTGCCTTTGCATTATATATATATATATATATATATATATATAAAAAATATTGCCCTAATTCCATTTTGTGATGCTGAAGATAAAATCTTACTGTAGTTGTTGTATTATAATGAAATAGTTATTTTAATTTTTATATTATTAAATTTAGTATTTTAGTTTTCATATATTTTTTTCATCGCAGTAAATAAGGAAAAATGGTTAATGGTGTTGATAAAATATTGACATGTTATCTAAAATCTTAATTCGTAATCAAAATTTATTTTTAATAAAATTTAAAATTTTATAGCAAATGATACGTTAAAATTTTATTAATGTTTAATTTTTTTTAATTTCATTAATTATATTTGCTTATTTATTATAATTTAAAAAATATGTAATTTAATAATGTAAAAATTAAAATGTTTTTTTAGTATAATATAGAGATTATTAATAAACTTTTATTGTTATTACCATAGTGATCGGTGAATCTGTTGATGTATAAGCTCTAGAACCCTTATTATTATTAAAGTTTTGGAAACTTATTGAGATATTTCTATCCTAATTTTTGATAATTCATGGAAGCACGTTTCTGACCGACTTACCTCAAATGGGCGGTTAATGAGCGGATCGGCCTATTAGTCATGGGCTGAGAAACTGATCTCTGATTGAAAGAAATGGACGGCAGAACTTAAAATGTAAGAAGTGATGCCATTTGGAGTTAGGACTGCATCGGCTTTTTCCTGGAACTTTACTTGATTTATGGTGCACAAGCAGCTTGGCAATAGATTTATTTTTGACTAGAACGTCGGCGGTCCAATGTTGGTAGGCCGAGTAGTATGATCAGAGCATCTAATGAAGAAAATATATACATCTTTATTCTCTTTTTACTTGGAAAAATGTTAAAAGAGTTTGTGAAAAGTTTTTATTTTTATTTTTTCACGAGCGCTGAGGTGGTAAGAAATTACATGAGAGCCCACCCATCACGCGTGCGTGGAGATTGCCTTCACTGTTTATTGGGACATGACAACATGGACAGACAAAAGAATTATTTTGACAGCTGCAGCTTAGCTTATGAACTTTAAAGGTGCATCACATTCACATGTTTTTGTTGTGACTTACTGAGGTTGAGGTAGTCCCATAATTAACAACCGACCACATCCTGGCTTTCACGACATATGTTCATGACCTCATAACTCGTTTATTTAACAAAAAATGTTCAACTTTCCAATCCTCTCATATCCTATCCTTGAGTCTTTTTAAAGGTTAATAATGAAGTTTGTACTACCTTTGATCATCTCACATGTATTGTTTTGTTTGACAAAAATCTGATTTCTTAATTTTCTAAGATTAGTTTTAAATTTAAATTAATTGATAGAAAAGAAAACAAGAAGAAGCTAGGATCGAATAATATATGTGCTTTTTTCAAGTAATTTCAGTTCCTAACTTTAAAGGTCAGAGGTTGATTTAATCACCATGAATAGGATACTTGAGATAAGATGGTAAAAATATGAACTTTTCTTTTCTTTGCTTTTCCTCAAACAGCACTCTGACAGTAAAGTAAAATGGTTGACACATGCCAGAAAAATGCACCCTTTAACTTAAGATTGAAGATTGTTGGAAGAAATTATTAGACGGTACTAAAAAAGGGTTGACAGGTTTTTAACACCATGTCTGGTTAAAGCTTAGACCAAAGTTTTTCCCACAGTATAATACCTGAGTTTGTTCAAAATCAATTGCTGAAAGTTCAAGTCTGTTCATGTTGATGCTGAAGAAACCTCTATCATGTTATGGAAGCCAGCACAGTGAAGAGCTTTGATTTGGTCTGGATGGATGAATGCAGTGCTGAAAATAGGAACACAACAATGATATGCGGAAAGCAAGCAAAAAAGTGAATTATCAAAAACTAAAAAGATAACATCCTCTCCTTTCCTCTCCTCTGCTATTTATTTGCATTACAAACCACAACACAAAGGAGAACATCATAAATCTAACTTCAGATGCTTTTCTCTAAAATATCTGTGTCTTACACAACTTAAGGCACAGGTACAAAGGCATGATCCTATGAAAGGAACTTAAAAAATTAAATATACTTGTGATGGACGCATATCTATATCCTTAGACTAAACTTGAACCTGTGTGCTATTAAATAGCGGATAATATTATCATTAAAATTTATAATAATTGAGGTGCAAAAAAGAAAATAGAAGCAGGAAAACATCGCGTTAGCTTCCCCACCCCCAGTGTCGCCTGAGGATTTAAATTGACCAAAGTCTCATGCACCTATACTTAGCACGACATTTGTCCCAGTTTATTTATGCAGTTTCCATTCAAATAATCGGGTTGAAGTTTGAGTCATTTGTTGCTTTTTAAGGGAAGCGGGTGTGTTTGAGTTTTACAAGACTCATTGCTGCTTTTATTCAAACATCTAGTATGAAAAACTTTAAATAATAGCAAATGAGAATTTTATTGTAGTCTGTTTTCTCGAAAGGACTACTTGACTGTAGAATTGGAAGTGTCATTGATTGCTTTGCCTTGCCTAGCCTGTGAACATTGAAACTGTATTTCTTAGTTGGAAGAGACAGAAAGACAATGCTGGTAATATTAGGATAGGCTGGCAGTCTACTTCATCATCATAAAATAAATGGATAAATTTGTTTGAATTAGATTGATATACATTCAAAGTGTGATAAGGGTCCTTTTCTACAATCTTTATTGTACAACATCATGAATCAATACTGCGAGGTAGGTTGTTCTTTAATGATCCACAGCTGGAACTTTTTTCCTGGTTAGAGCGAGCTGTTTGGACCTCATATTTTAGATCACAGCTATGCGCGCTGGGCATTGCAGCATTGCATTGTAGGATTATTATATCTTCTGGATTCTTGTCCTGAAGCATAATAAAAACTTGTGCTACGTCTTCACCAAAAGCCTGGAATTTTGGATCTGTTTTGCAGCCTAATTAGTTTAGCTAGGAGCTGATGGTGAAATTGACAAATATAAAGCGCTCGAAAGAAATTGCATTTCACTGAAAAATTGCGTTTCATTTATTTTGTTCAAAGACAAATGACTAATAACAAAGAAATGCACTCTAAAAATAATTTTAACCACTTGACCCGATTGCAGTAACAAGGAGTATCTTTACAAACCAACTCATTCTCTTTCACCAATTGATGTGATGATCTTACAAAACAGGATAACTGCTAAGCTGTTTCTGAACGCCGCCGCTGCTATTAAGAACTACAGCAAATTGGTTCCAAGTAACACAAACGGGAGAGTTTAACTAAACACCAAATATTAGAATGAGAAGAGCAGCAGTGAATTCAGGAAATG
This sequence comes from Adansonia rubrostipa, assembly GCA_038381775.1. NCBI lineage: Eukaryota > Viridiplantae > Streptophyta > Magnoliopsida > Malvales > Malvaceae > Adansonia > Adansonia rubrostipa. Next base: position 4,105,961 of record JBBYHM010000013.1, read on the forward strand.
ATATTAGTCAGGATTTTCGTTGCACCAAAAAGAGAGTTCTATCGCTACTCGTCCATGACTGAATGAGACGGCCTCTGTGTGGGGCTTACACTACCACCGCGGTTCATTTTGAGTGCATCCAAAGCTTTTTGTATTTCCATGGTCATTGCACTGTCCACACTCCCTGAAGATAGCTTCTTGTGTGCTTTCTGCAAATGAAGCTTCAGTGAGCTGCTGCTCAAACCAGCATTCTTCCCACAAATTGGACAGACTTTCATCATTGGTTTTCGCTGATGCCACTCCATTGAAACCTTTCCATGCAGTTTCCGATCAAGATCTAAAAGAATCCTCGCAAACCCATCATTTGGTTGGGCTCGACGGTGAACTCGCTTGAGGGCATTCCATGCTTCTAATAAAGTTAAGTTCCTGCCCATGATAGCAAAAATATTTGATTTGATTGAAAAAAAAAAAAATGAAGTTCCAGTGAAACCTAAATTAGGTTTTACTGATAATGGAGGTTCTTTAGCTGCAATATAGCCTTGTCTGTGTAAGTTTTGTAAAGTATAAAGCATGAAATTTTACTTACTTCCGAAGCATCAGGTATGCAATCACTACCGTGGCACTCCTACTTTTCCCTTCAAAGCAATGAACTAAGACTCTTCCACCTATTTGTTCAACATAATCGATAAAATCACAAACTTCTTCAAAAATACTGCTGATGTTTGAATCTTCATTGTCACATATCTGTTTCAATGTGGCATGTTGCATATGTTATGAAAGAACTTTCCTTGCAAGTAGCAGAAAACTTAGACACATTCAAAGAGTTTTACAATCAAGACTTCCTTAGAAATGAGTAAGATTTTGTGTACAAAATTAAAACGGCTGACACCACTTTCTATTTTCTACTACAGTTATCCACCACAACTTTTACTGTTTGAGCTTTTGGCTCAGGTGTATTTGGACGTGAGGCCTGGTTAGAGTAGTTTACAATGTCCCATAGTAGAGAAAATAAGCAAAAACTATAATGGGATTTCATTCAGATGCATCAAACAAACCAACTTTCTTCATTTAGAAACAGACTGAAAAAACTGGAAGGAAAAAAAAAAAAAGTAAAAGTACTTACAGAAAAATTTTTGTACTGAAATAGGTCAGGGTACTGAGAATCTGACTGCCCAATTTCATTGGAGCACAAACACAATATATGAGTAATTCCAAAATGCTGCAGAGTGTAAACAGATCTTGCAGCCAGTGCCCCACCAATGAACAAGCTACTAGTAATTAAAGATGGCTTCTCTGTATTAGCAGCCTCAGATATCAATGCTATCCTCTCAAGAATGTGCTCAAGCCTCACCTGTACATCGAAAAAAAAATAATTAGCATCTACAAAAATGCTACCTCAAACACTGAAGTAAAGATCTCAATCAACTGCATAGAAAGAAGCTCAAGAAGCTGAATGAAGGTATTACCTTCAATTCATAAGCATCAACAACACTGTTATTATCGCTACCCTCAAAAAATCCCGTATTGAAATTGTTCTCCTGACAGAGTTTAACAGCATCATTTTTAAGCATTTCATTCCATTGCTCCAAGTCTTTGCTTGATTCAGCATCAACCTGAGTGCAAAATAGTATTACACAATGAAGCGAGACAAAGAAAAGTTTGACCTAGGACAAAAGTTAAAACATTTCACAGGGCACTGTCCCAGAGTGGAAAACTTCCAAACACTCTGTTACAAAACATATTTACACACGACATCATAGAATACCAGCTAAACAAGTTATCAAAACTCGTCAAGAATATTTACATTCCATACAAGCATGATGTAATCGTTAAATGAATGAGCACTGATAGTCAGCATTAAGCCCGTCAAAGCATTGTGGTGACAGGAATCCAAGATATTGTTCTATCCTGTTCCAGGTGAGACTCTAACGAGAAAAAAAAAAAAAAAAACGCAATGACCTTTCAATAATTTCCATTAGTTGAAAACATATGTATTTTCCCTCGGGAGCCATGTCTTATAAAATGGCATTCCATTTTGTTTACAAGTATAACTAACCTTGGCAAACTTATGGAAGTCCCGGAGCTTTGCAGTCAAACGCAAGCTCCGAAGTGGCTCTCCACTACCTTTGTAAAACTTTTCATGCCAGCCTTCTCGTGACAAAGGAGAACTAGAGTCCATACTTTCTCTGTGCCCTGAAGATGATGACTTGGGAGCAGTTCTCTGCAACTCTGAATCACTACAATCTGGTTGGTTATTGCTAAGGACCCGCTCCCTAGTTGGAGTAGATGGGAAAGAAACACCTCCAAGGCAAGGAGGATGCAATGGTGACTCTGGAACTGGAAACTCCTCCTTGTCTAAGTCCCCTGACGTCGTCTTATTTAGAATAGTCAAAAATTGACGTAACAAGCAATCTAGCTTTTGATGGAGTGTCAGGAGGAATATATGGAATCCTTGCAGATCCCTTAAAGCTGCACGGAATCCACTACGAAATTCCTGAATAACTGAGGTTGTTTCCGTCCCCTGTATATCAGTTGTTTCAGTATCTTCTGGTGGTGCAGATCCTAATTTTCCGCATGTTATATCATGTAACAAGTTGGAGGAGTAACTGGAACTGTTGAGAAGTAACTCAACCAATTTAGGATAAATTACTTGGTCATTTGCACGTTTTGCAACAGGAGGTCGACGTGGTACACCAGAGTCTATAGCCACAATGTGGGAATCAGAATGGAATGATTCACTGAATGTTGAACTTACTATGCTCATGTCACTGGATTTTGGTGATTCTGTGATATCAGAAAGATCAGAGCTGTGTGATACAATTCCTTGACTATGAGTGCTTAATCTGCTGTCAACTGAAGATGCCCTTCGTTCCTTTTGAATAGCTCTAATCACCCTTGGACGGAATCGTTTGATTGCAGAGTCAAAGGCTTCATCAAAACAGCCAATATTTCCAGAGCTTGTTTTGTCCGCTAACAACAAATTTGCAGGATTACCACGCCATCTTAGTTGACGGCAAGGAAGTCTATCTTCATTTCTGATGACAAGGTCCAACATCAAGACCCTACCCAGAGATGCTGCAGTTCTTTCTGCAGCCTCCTTTGAATCAAATGCACTTGAGGTTTCCAACAAAGGGGATCCATGAACATAACTGCAAAAGACATGGTTCTTTATGTTCAAAATGCTACCAAATAAAAAATGCAACTATTTTTCTTGGATGTCAAGCTTGCCTCTCTAATTGCTCTCAAATTTATCTACTTTGTCAATAAAGAATCATATGACTACTATGAGCACATAGGTATACCCCTGCAGCAATCAAGAACCACTTGCTCCTTCCGTGGAGACAACCCTACAGTATATTGCTTGACAAAAGTATTTTCTCAGAGACCAAACTTCTAACTTCTAAGGCTCTCAGTTTTGCACCAATCAGTGGAATCATATGGCCATAACCACACCTCAGCTGATTTAATGGCCATTACAGTAACAAATCCAGGTTTCATTCTCACCTCATCAGAAAAAGACATCGGCTAAGTTCTAGTGCCTCCAGAAGTTCTGAACATGTGACTTCACCTACTTCATCTCCTTCCAAGGTTGCTGTAACTCTTGCTTTCTGTGCAGCCTCCTTTATCTGGAGCCACTCTGGGCTAGAATTATGAATTACTCTGGCCTGTTCCAAAAAAACAAGTAATCATCATAAGGAGAGATAATGAAAGAGGGAAAAAAACATAAAACACAATGTCTGATAGAGCATTGGGGTAAAGTTGGAATTATAGCCAAACATGGTAGAATCATAGAACAGCTGGAGTATAAAGGTACAACCTGAGGAGTCCGGATTCCTAGCCACTTTGCAAACTCATAACCTAGGCGTTCTGATTGTGTGGCCATCCTTGAAGATGAAAACTTTATAACAGCTGCTGCTTCTTTTGGAGAAATGTCGTCAAGCGCAGGCTGATTGAATAATGCAAAGAAAACAACTCCTCCAGAATTTACAGTAACCTAAATGCAGACAACTGAAGAAAAAATGAGGCGGAAGAGCAGAATATAACTAATTAGGAACTGACTAATATGTGGGTCAAGCCAAGTCTCCACTCTTGCTACATGAATGCACAGCGAGAGCTTTGAGTACATAAAGTGTATATGGAAATTACCATACAAATTCTAGCAGATTAAAAGTTTCATTGTTTATGAATATTTACCCTTACTGGTATCTGAAAACTATCTAAAATACTGAATAAACTAATCCAAAGAAAGACATGTTACATTTGAAGTTAGATGTATTGCAGTCCCATATAGGTAGAGACCTGATTTGTAAATAAAGAATAATAGCAGTATAAGGAAAAACATCAAAAGTTCCTTCCATATTAGTAATTATGCCACCAAATGATTCTGGAATGCTGACATAAAGTTGAAGAAAGGTGTCATTCCACTTATTATGGTTAAACTGTACCACAAACCTCAAGGGCTTTATTCTGTTCATCCTCGGAATATTCAGCGCTACTACTATGCTCAGAATGGTGAAGTGAAGAAAGCATGTCCCAGGAGAAAGAGCTTGACTCGATGTCCAACATGACTGCTTTACCTAGTCTTTCCCATAAACTGGTTTCTGGAGGTTGCTCAGTGGGCAGAACACACCGTGAATCAATGGATGATTCTTCCGTGCTGAACAATAATAACAGTGAGAAGTCAGTAACTACAAACAATTTCATCCATAGTTATTTGACACATCAATTTTCTTCTGATACAAACTAATACTATTCAATTGTTGGATGGTCGATCGCTGGTTATAACCTAGGAAATAGTCCTCCAATTAAACTTTTCCCCCCTTTTTGGCTTCTGATTGCCTCTGGAGGATAAAATATATGTAAAAACATGGTAATGTAATTGAAAAAAAAAATTTAAAAATATGGATAAATGTTGATTTATAAATGAACATCCAAAGCAAAGTAAGAACTTTCAATTGTGTTTAAATCAACGACAATATTAAATTTCCTCCTTTCTTAATATGACCATGGTCGAAATTATGATATGTTGTATAAAACATCACTACTCCCAAACTGAAACGCCCCCATCCCCTTAAAAGGAAAAAGAACAAAATCCAGGAGGAGATGTGACATATAAAATAACAGTGGCTTTTTTAAAAAAAAAAAAAATTTAAACCCGAAGCTGACTTTAACACCCATTTCGACGTCTAACCGTAACTAACACAACTTAGTAAAACTTAAGCCCCATTATTAGTCCATAACTATCAGGGCAAAATTCATAAATAGAACCAAAATTATTTCTAATGACCGCAAATTGAACTAAAATGAATTAAATGGCGTACCAAGAAGGCATACTGTCGAGCCTGTTGGGACGGTTAGGGAAGCCAGAAGATCGGTATTTCCCGCTCCGTTTACGAACCAGTTGCAACCATTGGCTGAACCGATAAGCTCCTGCTGTTATATCTCCCAACATATACAATACCTGCATTTTTTTTTTGGTTTTGCACATTCCAGTTTCACATTGCTCAGAAAAGAGGAAGAAAGCTTTAGGCTTCTAACAAGAAAAGAAAACGAGGAAAGACTCGTGATTTTGTTACCCGGGAAGTGACAGTTAAGGGCAATGGGGTGTCAGGTTCGTCAGATCCGAGGTCCAGCTCTTTGTCTTCCTCTTTTTCCTGTAATTCTTTCATATATAACTTATAATGATCAAAGAAATGGGAATGCTAGTAAAATAAAATAAAAAACCCTAGTTTTGAGTGAAATCCTAAGCAAGAAAAATTACAAATTTTGTTCTTATAAAATTGGGTTTATTTGGGAAACCAATGATGTGGGTTGAAAAAAATTATTAAAAAAAAAAAAAAACCTTTTTGTTACCTGGAGGCGTCGAGGGTTGATGATTGCAGCAGGGCTTTCTTTTTGATATTGTGCCATTTTTTTGGGGTTAGTTTTGAAAAAGAAAAAAAAAAAAGAGGAGGCCGCCAAGGCCCAAGGTTACAGCTGAGTAGTCAAATTGGAGAAAGAAGGGGGGGAAAAGAGGATATAGGTAGTTTGGTTCTGCCTTTTTTTCCTTTTTTAAAAGGAAAAAGGACGGGATTATAGATCCCACCTTCTTTTTCTCCTGATTGCAAGTGGGCGGTTGCTTGTTCAACTAATTGTATTTTTTAATGAGTCCAGTTCATGATTCAGTTTTCTTCAGTAGGCTAGTACTTAGCAAGAAAAGAAAACTAGAAAGAGTGGAGTATGGAGGGTGGGTGGTTGATTTTGTCAGCAACCAGAGTCTCGGTTCTTTTCCTTCATCATCATGCTTCGTTCTGCAACCATAATAGTTAGTTTCCAGGTCAACTTCACTACAAGCCTTGCTTTGCCTTGTCTTGGCCCTTGGTGCTTGGGTCAGGCACCCAATTCTTGGTATTATTTTTGTTATTATCCCATGTGTCCCTTGATCTTGCACATGCAAATTACCTTTTCCTAGCTACATGGACCGTGGATTTGGAGATGGGTTTTCAGTTTTGACATGTACTGGAAATTGTTTTTGAGATAGAGGATGAAGGCAGACATGAATTCAGGTCTTGGCCTCTGGTTTTCTTGCCTGTCCATTGCATGTTGTATGAATGCTTCGCTTGCAAAATTTAGTGCTGATCTCAAAGCCAAAAGTTCCTTCTTTTGAAACAAAATGATTAGCTGCTGTAACCATGCTGGTTTCATCAGCTTTGCGGAATATTGTGTTGTTCCTTAGCTCCCCTAACGAGTCCATTTTTTTGCTTCCTAGACCACAATTGGCGGTTATCTAAGGAAAAAAAATCAAATAATAATATTTATATAGTTATAGCTAAATGTATATGTCATTATAATTAAATATATATATGATTTTAATTAAATTAATTTTTTTATAAAGAAAATTAATATCAAATTAAATTAAACTCAATGCATATACAAAAAATTTAAAATTTTTTATTATTTTTAAATAATAATTTAAGATTTATTATAAAATATTTTTAAATTTTTATTATTTTTTAAAAAATGATTTAAAGTTAATAAAAATATTTTTATTATTTTATTTTTAAATAGAAATTTAGAATTTAACATAAAATATATTTTTATTTTTATTTTTATTATTTTTTAAATAGTAATTTAGTGTTTAATATAAAATATTTTTTATTTTTATTATTTTTTAAATAGTAGTTTGAGATTTAATATAAAATATTTTTTTAATTTTTATTATTTTTAAATGGTAATTTAGAATTTAATATAAAATAATTCAAGATTTAATATAAAATATTTTATTATTTTTATTATTTTAAATAATAATTTGATATTTAATATAAAATATTTTTATTTTTATTATTTTTTAAGTAATAATTTCGGATTTAGTATAAATATGTTTTTATTTTTTATTGTTGGCAACGTGCCCCACCTTTATTGCGAAAAAGATTGTGCACAACTTAAAAGTGTTTGTGTGAGGGAAGGTGATAAAATTCTTGATGAAGAAGTGTTATCTCGACCGAAACTCTTTTTTTTTTTAATAAAACAGAAGGATTGTTGGATGAATTGCTCGTCTAACTAGTCTCGATTAGCCACCACAAAATGGCCATCGCTTGGAGTCGCCATCGATCAAATATGTATTGAAACTGATGGTTGGAGTTGCAAAACTCGAAATAGCAATTCTATGTTTTGCGTAATTCAAAGATTTGACACTTGGGTTCGAGAGTTAGTTACACACAAAAAGGTATGAACCTACTCGCTACGCTCGAAATCGGTACCTTTCTGGCCATGTCTTAACTTAGTTTTGGTTCCTTCGGTTTTGACTTATCATTATTTAATAATGATCCCCTTGTTATGCAGGAATTGGAATAAAAGAAATATAGGTTTTAGATTAAAAAAAAGCTTGAATCACATACGCACCCCAGAGAAATAGGGAACATAGAGATTTTTAATTAAAATATATTTTGGATTTAGTTTTAAAAATCAAGTATTCATTGTCAAGCACTGGAGAGATATCGACATGAAACATAGCCTTATAATTTTTGAAAAACAACTTTGAAAATATGGATGTAGAATAATCATCACAAGGGAAACATGTTAAAGACAGAAGAAAATAGTCTTGCATAAGATAAATCACACAAAACAACAAAAAGGAGAGGGGAGGGACAATCAGAATGTATCTCGTAATCATCATCACTTATCTTCAAATAATCGAGTTAACAATTTTGAAAACCTGTTTAGATCCATTGATTAGATGAGGCATGAAAATCAAGTTTAAATTTTGTAAAAGTCAGAAGTGACCTAGGAGAGAGAAAATTTGATTTTTTCTTGACAAGTTTTAAAAAGCAGGTTGGAGTATTCCTTCAGAAGCTAGGGTTAGAGTACACTTAAAAATTAAATTTTAGCGACTATTGAAATTTGAATGACATTTGTTTAAGAAAAGGTGGAGTATCTGCTCAGAAGATGAGATTGGAGTATCGCCTCAAAAGATAGGATTGGAGTATCTTTATAGATGAAAACTCTAATGATTTTGAAAAGACGAGCTCGAAAAATTTATCTTAACAAAGGTTTGATGATTTCTTGACACAAATGACATTTTTGACAAATTCTTGACAAAATAGGTGATTTTGATTAAAAAAGGAAATTAATAAAAATAAAAGTGACACGATGAAGATTGCTTATGCCTTGATTCGGATCTACTGGGTTGATGTACATATTTTAACTCAAAGAGACTAATTGGTGCCACTAAGAGGCATTCAAATATCTCGGAGTGGGAATTCAAAAAAATCAATTAATTTCGATAAACGTTGGAAACAAAGGGATGTGTCCCTTTTCCAAATTTATTTCGGGCAAATTCAGAGGTTTTAGGAACTAAAAGAGGTACCATTTGAAAGGTGACTTGATATGGTTTAATGTAAAAATATTTCAAATATTCTAAAAATTCCAAAAAATCACCTTCTAGGTGGAAATAATTTTTGAAGTTGGGTCAAGCGCGACACTGACAGAATGTGTAGGGAAAAGGTGTGGCAAACTTTGAAAAATCATTCTCGACTCATATGGAATCTATAAATCACAAATAATACATTTCTGAAAAGAAAATTTCATGTAATTTTAAAAAAAAAAATTTAAAAATTCAAGAAATTTGGATTGGCAAAAATGACCCAAATAGAATGTAAATCGCTAATTCCAAGGGTTCTAGATAGCATTAGTTCAAAAAATCATAACTCTTTCATCTGGAGTGATCCGAGGGAAAGCAAGGTATTGCTAGAAAGGTGATTTAATGCTTTTTTAGGGAAAAATATCAAAAAATTTGTGAAAAATATTTTAAGGTTTGAAAATAATTTTTAAAAACCTAGTTACAATTCTATCAGGGCAAAAACAAGAGAATTTTTTGGTTTTCTTGAGTTTCTTTGGACTAAAATAGATCCATGGACATCCGAAATGGCCATGACAGAAAAAAATGAGTGACATGGCTTCATGAGCTTATTTACATAGTCTTGGAGTAGTTTGGGATAATGAGACAGTCCATTAACCATGTCACTCATTAGACAATAAGATTAAGAAACCAAACAACTTAGGACAAATTAAAAGATATATATTTTTTTGAAAATCAAAATATTTAACGACATTCAACCTTAAATCTAAAGATAGAAAGCTTGATTTAACCCTAAGACTAAAGCATCAATTTGTTAAGAATAATAGACCAATATTAATCCCATTTTTGGGTTAATATTAGTTTAACTTGGGGTGTTTTTTCTTTAAAAAAAATAGCATCTCATTCACCAAAGGCACATCAAAGAAGCATCCTAGCAAACACATAATAAACTAGAAAGCTTGTCAATAACATTCAAACATAAAAGATATAAACAAAAATTAGCAAGAGGTATTTCGACGAGCATATCATAGCCATAATGCTTCCAAAAGCACAACCAACATAGAGGCATGTTACATGGGATATATATTGGCATGAATTGGAAGCTGAAAATAAAACATAACCTCCAATAGTAAAACATGGGTTGGTCGACATTTTCAAAGACCAAGGGAGAGGGTTTTTTCCATCAAAATACCATGACAATATCATCAAGAACAAGAACTTTTCAAACAAGCACAAAGAAATGCATATTTTCCTTACAGGGTCATGCTCATATGGAGGGTTAACTAAAATGACATATTGAGATGGAAAACCAAAATAAAATAAAATAAAATAAAGAGAGAGGAATACACCACACTTGCTTCAAGCTATTGTTTCCCTATTTCTTTTTGCTTTCTCGAGCCAATCTTTCTTTATTTTCCTTTTTCCTTTTTAATCTTTTTCTTTTATGAGGGCTAGTGGCTAATGATGGGAATGAAGACCTAATGCCTTTTTTTTTCTTTCCTTTTTTTTCAAAGGCCAAAGTCTTGGCTTTTAAAGGCCAATCGGTTAAATCTAAACCTAGGGTGAAGGGGGTTAATTTGTATATTGTCTCACAAAAATGATAAGTCATGGTGTACTAAAATGTTAGCTCAAAGTAATGATTGAACCATGAGGGGCTGAATTGTTTTTTTTTTAATTTGATCACAAATTGACATTTTACAAGAAGTTAAAATGAAATGATAGTAAAAAGAAGTTAAAGATAAGTGAAACAAACAATTAATATATAGAGGTTCGGTCCTTATACTTGGAACCTATATCTTCTTTTCTTGGCACTTCCTTGCCTAGGTGAATCCCATAATTTACTAATGAAATTGTTACCTTTGAGCTAACATATAACCTTAGAATTCTATCTTTTAAGGCTTAAGTAGAACCTTTTATTCCCCTTAAGAATTCTACCATAAATTCTTAAGTGTTTTCACTCAATTTTCACAAAACCTTTTTGTGATATGAATGAAGTGTTTACAAACAATTAAAGGATGTTTCCTAGAATTTGAGTACAAAATGGATGAAAAAAATAAACTTGAAGAGTACAAATTAAATACAAGAAGAATGAAGAATTTGGAGATTTTGAGCTTTTGATGTTCAAGGCTTGATTAGTCTTGATATCTCATACTCTTTTAGTTGTTCGAAACCTTTTTGGAGCTTGGAATTGATTTATAGATGTTGCCCATTGATGAGGTTGGTGGAAAGTCATTATAGCCTTCATAAATGCTTGCTTCAGTTTAGCTTGGCTGTTGTATCGGTACAATCACAAGAGTATTGATGCATGAATTAAAATGTGACCATTACAAGCTATTGTATCGATAATCAAGGTTGAGAATCGATACTTATCATGTTCTATCAATATCAAGCTATTTGTATCGATACATTTAAGGGTTTCAGCTAAACCTTAGCCACTACCAAGCAATGTGTAGATACCTATGGGGTGAGTATCGATACTCATTATATTGTATTGATACATGGTGATGTGTATCGATATATTTGATGTTTTTAAGCTTTGTATCGATACTTTGATGCATTGTGTCGATATATCAATTTAATATCCTTTGCAAAAATGATTTTTCTTGGCTTGAATTTGACTTCAAAGTATATCTAAAAAATATTCTAAGTATAAATATACATTTGGAACATATATTTTTAAGAAAATATAAGGTATAAATTAACTTAGTATTTTTCAAAAATATTTTTCAATTTAATTGAAGCAAACAACTAAGTTGGAAAAAATTGAGTACAAGTTAATTTAGCTTAGGTTATTGTTATATCAAAATTGAAATTAATTCAAAGCTAATAAAGCTAAAAATCTCCCCCTTTTGATATAACAAAACTTAAGACAAATTGCTTGTTAAAGACTCCTCCTAAAATATTTAATGAAAAACTCCTTCTTAATAAAAGCAATGTTTTCAAAAGTTTTAAATTAATAAAATAGGGTCCTTAAAAAAATTTAAAGCTAAAACATTTTAAATCCAGAATATTGTCCATGATTTTCACAAATCAAGCTATAACATGTGAGCATCAATATTTACTTAATTAACATGTTATTTGGTTCTAACAACATTCATAATGTGCTTAAGACAACATTCAACATTTTCCAAGTTCAAAACAATATCATCATATCAATGGATGCAAGAAACATATTTGGCAAATTTATAACATTTCTCCCCCTTTTTTATTACATAAAACACAAGAAAGATCAACTCAAAATTATAGAGAGAATGCAATCATAATGTGCACAATCAAAGATAATTCATTGAGAATAAGGTGTTAAACATGTCCCTAAAATAATCAAAATATTTTCGATGAAATGGAAAGATTTTGAAAGACATGAAAAATAAAGTCTAAAAATGTATGAGTGGTCCTGAAACGAGGCTAATATGACTAAGCATCATTAGCCAAAGGATCCTTGACGAGTAGAGAAGTAGGTAAAGGAGCATAAGGAAAAACAACGAAAAAGATATGAACTACTTGGTCAATGCCTGGTGACTATGCTTGAGATAAAAAAGGCGACAGCTGATAGAATCAAAGCGTTGATCCCGAGAATTAAAACACCATTCCTATGCATCAAGATGGCCCATAATGGGATCATACATAGTTCGGACGTCCATGAGCACGAATGAGGAGGCTCCAAGAGTCGAGGGTGAAGGGTGGAGGAGGCGCATCCACCACCATCATGGTCATCGAGATCGGGAGTATCCGGTTGTGCAAACCATGAAGCTGGTTATCGATAAGCCTTAGGAACAAAATCAGCTCTTTGAATGTCATAACTGGCAAGCCCCACAGATTCTTGTCAATATAGCAAAAGGAAGATACCATGATCCCAAGGTTGCCAGCAAGATCAAGACCTTGAGTTTGAGGTCGTAGCTTAAGGCCATGCTGTGTAAGATGCTATGACAACCACAAACACAAAGGATAAAGTAAAAAAAGATAAAATGAACAAGGTTTGAGCGAGTTTCGATTTTAATCATATGTAGCCACCAATAGTCAAAGTCGCTGATTAAGGTGTGTTTGGTGATGTAAGGGCAGAACACATGAGAAACGATAAGATGAAGGAGGCGATCTATGGGAAGAAAGAAAGTGGCTTTGTTATTTAGAGTGCGTAAAGCCGGGGTGCCAAACCTTTGTTAGTTATACCTTCATTCGAAAAACCAAATGCGGTCATAATATAAGCATGGTTGACTATGAGATCTTGTTTTAAAAGATGGGATCGAATAGTAATGACACAATCATGATCATCAATAACAAAAGAAGCATTGCTAAAGAACTCATGAAAAAGGTTCTCACAAATTAGAATATTGAGAGAAAGAAATTCGGTCCATTCGAAGACATTAAAAGCTTAAAAGTAAAGAAAAGCAATGGACTAAAGAAAAAAAAAGTCAATAACTTAACATTGTTAGATAGGCATGTAGGCATGATTGTATTAAATCGTTCACGAGCCCATACGTCTTGAAAACATGACTCAAAAATGATTAATTTTGGGTCAGAGGTGGTTGACGAGTGGAAGAAGTGGAAGCATGGGTGACAGGACCTTGATGACGTGCAGTTTATTTATTTTAGGAGGCTCGATAGTGTGTTAAGGTAGTTGGGGAATTTTGTCAAACAAGTGTGACAGGTCAAAATCAAAAAGAGGTTCGGATGACTGAGGGATAAGAGAGATGTTAGTGAAGTGGTTGAAGTGATTTTGAAGGAATCAGATGAAGTAGGAGTGGGTTCAAATAAAGTTTACGAGAGTGATGTAGGTTACCTAAAGGAGTAAGGTTATGGTGCTATGAGCGAGGTGACTAGGCAAGATGGGTTGCTACGTAGGGGTTGTTTAGGATTTTGGTCGAGCAGGTGATGGGCAGAAGGTTTTTATGGTAATGTTGAGTATATTTGGAGTGGCTTTTGAAACCTAACACAATATGCACAGTGCGAAAGGATTGGGAATGAAAAAGACTATTAAATTTTGGATAAATTTTGATGAATTTTGAGGATTTTGAAGAAGAAATGGTTAGGGTTTGAGTAATGAGAATTTTTGAATTTTAGTGGTTTTGGGTGCTAATGGAGTGAATTTTTGAAATGAAATTGTGAATTGTATAATGATTGAACATTTTAGATCAAGAATTTAAGGAGAGAATGAAGATTAAATGAAGTTTGTGATTAAGAAATGATTATGTTGAGGGAAACTAAGGTGAACAGTGGTTTAGGCTCAGTGAAAATGAGTTTGTGCATGCAGGAATGGCCTAAATCAACAGTTGGTATCGATATAAACTGGGTAGTATGGATACACTATATTGATACTTAGAGTCAAGTATTAATACAAAGAATAATTTTGGGTTCTCTATCAATACCATGAACTCTATCTCAAGATTGTAAATGATTTTTGGCTTATATCAATACAAATAGGGTAGTATCGATAAACTGCACAATAGTTAGAGTCAGGTATCGATACAAAGAACAAATATGGGTTCAGTATTGATACCATGAACTTAATCTCAAGATTAGAAATGATATTTAGCTTGTATCGATACATATAGCTTAGTATTGTGTCATTTCCACTTATATGGTATTGATTCAAACATATTTTTGACCTAATTGCTTATTGAAAAATGTTGCAAATGTAATTTTGAACAGAGTTTTGATATCAAAATCATTTTGCATGAGCAAAATATCAAATTCAACCATAAATCAAAAACATTCAAGCATCAAGAGTCATAAAATATTGCATTATTTATGAACAAATAGGTATATAAGGCTAGCTTTTCTAATCAAGTAAGGTAAACATAGTTTAAACAATATTTAAGCAATGTATTAGAATTTTATCAAACTCATAAATTTAGGGTGCATTCATTAAACCAAGTTCTCTTTTAATTATGCAAAATCTATCTTTGTCAAGTGGTTTAGTCAAAATATCAGCTAGTTAATGTAAGGTATCAACGAATTTAAGCACTATATCAACTTTTTGCTTGTGATCTCTAATAAAGTGATATCTAATCTTTATGCACTTAGTTCTAGAGTGTTGAATTGGATTTTTGGTGAGACAAATGGCACTAGTATTATCCCATTTAATGGGAATATGATCCAAGATAATTGTAAAATCCTCCTTTTGTTGTTTTATCCATAAGATTTAGGCATAAAACTTCTCGCAGATACGTATTCCACTTCGATTGTGAATGAAGCAATACTATTTTGTTTCTTGGAAAACCATGATATGAGCATATTTCTAAGAAATTGATAAGTACCAAAAGTGCTTTTGCTATCAATTTTACGTCCACCAAAATCTGCATCGAAATAAGTATGTAAGGTAAAAGATAATCATTTTGGGTTCCATAAACCTAGATTGGGAGTCTCTAAGGTATCTAAAGATTCTTTTTACGGCAACTAAACATGACTCCTTAGGTGACGATTGATAACTAGCATATAGGCATACACTAAACATTATATCAAGTCTACTTGCGATAAGATAAAGCAATGAGCCTATCATAGACCAATAAAGTTTAAAGTCAACACATTTATATCTTTCATCCTTCTCAAGCTTTGTTGAAGTACTCCTAGGTGTGGGGCAAGGGTTTGCTTCATCAATCTTGAACTTCTTGAGTAACTCCTTTGTATACTTTGCTTGATTGATGAAAAATTCCATCTTTTGTTTGCTTGATTTGTAATCCCAAAAAAAATGTTAATTCTTCCATCATGAATTCAACTTGCATTATCTTAGAAAATTTTTGACAAAGAGATTCTTTAGTAGCACCAAAAATAATATCGTAAAAATAAACTTAAACTGTTAAAATGTTATTGCCCTTAACTTTTATAAAATGAGTTTTGTTAGCATTGCCCCTATTAAAATCTTTTTAAATTAAAAAATTTGAAAGTCTCTCATACCATGCTCTAAATGCTTGCTTTAAATCGTTCAAGGCTTTTGATAGTGTAAAAACATGCTTAGAATAATGAGAATTTTCAAAACCTGGAGGTTGCTTAACATAAACTTCTTCATTGATAAAACCATTTAAAAAATTCACTTTTGACATCCATTTGAAACAACTTGAAATTATTAAAACATGCAAAGGCCAATAGTATTCTAATAGCTTTTAATCTAGCTACAAGGGCATAAGTCTCATTAAAACCAATTCTTTCTTCTTGACTATATCCCTTAGCTACTAATCTAGCTTTATTTCTAACTATGGTTCCATGCTCATCAAGTATGTTCCTAAAGACACATTTAGTGCCTACAATGGAATAATCACTAGGTCTTTCCACTAAATTCCAAATTTTACTCTTCTCAAATTGATTTAACTCCTCTTTCATGGCCATGATCTAACTATCATCTTTTAAGGTCTCATTTAAATTCTTAGGTTCAATTTGAAGAAAGAAAAGCCACATAATTGCATGTATTTCTAAGAAAAAATCTAGTTATTACCCGTTGACTTGGATCACCAATTATCTCACCTTCTTTGACATAAATCAACTCTCTAGGATGATTCTTTTCTCTTTTAACTTGAGTTAGCTCGTGTAGTTTATCTTCTTTTAGAGCTTCTTAATCTAGAATTGTTTGTTCTTACTCCTTGTGTGATGCTTCAACTTGATTTTCTTAAAAAATCTCTACATCATTACTATTACGAGATACTTTTCTCAAGGTTGAGTTAGCTTCATTAAATATAACATGCACGAACTCTTCAACAACTAAAGTTCTCTTATTAAACACTCTATAAGCTTTAGAATTTGTAAAATAGACAAGAAAAATTATTTCATCACTTTTTGCATTAAATTTACCAAGATTGTCCTTTCCATTATTTAACTCAAAACATTTGTGTCCATTGGATGAAAATAGCTAAATTTAAGTTTTTTTCCCTTAAAAAGTTCATATTAAGTTTTCTTTAAAATTGGCTTAACCATAGCTCTATTTATAATATAGCAAGAAGTGTTAATGGCTTTTACCCAAAAATACCTTGGTAAATTATTTTCACAAAGCACAGTCCTAGCCATTTCTTCTAAGGTTCTATTTTTCCTCTCAATAACTCCATTTTGTTGAAGAGTTCTAGGAGCCAAAAAATTATGACTAATACCATTTTCATTACAAAATTCATCAAAATCAAGATTTTCAAATTCTTTTGCATGGTCACTTCTTACACTTGAAACAAAATATCCTTTTTCATTTTCAATAGTTTTGCAAAAAGTAACAAATTTTTCTAAGGCTTTATCTTTAGGGCTTAAAAAGAGAACCTAAGTAAACCTAGAGCAATCATCTATAATAACAAATCCATATTGTATACCACTTAAGCTTAATGTCCTAATAGGACCCAAAACATAAATATGAATAAGTTGAAATACTCTAGTAGTTGAAATAATATTAATAGGTTTGAATGAAGCTCTTTTATATTTTCCTTGAACACATGCATCATATTTGTGGCAATCCAAAAGCAAGGTATTTCCTAGATAATTTTGAAATTACATTCTTACTAGCATATCCTAAGCTTCTATGCCATAACAAAAACAAGTCATCATTATTAGCAATAAAGCAAAAATTTTAAGAAGATAAGTCATCTAAATGCACAATATAAACATTTTCTTCTCTATGTCCTATGAAAAAAATTTAGTAGATTTAATGTCAATAACTTGGCAATTCATTGACTCAAAAATAACTTTCATGCCTTTATCACATAATTTACTAATACTAAAGAGGTTATGCTTAAGACCTTGGACAAATGAAATATTTTCAAAGTTAGATGAGGAATTATTGCCAATGGTTCCAATGCTTCAATCTATCATTTTGAGTTATCACCAAAAGTAACATTTCCACCATCCTTAAGCCTTAGTTCCATAAATTGACTTTTGTCACCAATCATGTGTTTTGAGCATCTACTATCAAGGTACCAAGAATTCTTCTTTGTTGAATTTGCCTTGAAGTAATGCTCTTCCTTCTACAAACACAAAATCATGTTTTGCTTTTAGGTACCCAAATTTTTTTGGGTCCTTGAGTATTAATCTTCACAATTCTTGTGCCTTTTGAAATCCATTTCATTTTAGTATCCTCATCCTGAGATATGCTAACTCCTTTATGAATCCACAACTTCTTAATAAGCTTGCCTTTATAAGTAATAACCTTCAAAGAACAAGTATGAAATGTATGACCAAGTTTATGGTAATGAGTACATATTCTAGATGCATTATATGATTTGTTTTCTTTCATAAAGAAATTCTTAAAATGAGTTTCTTTTTTCAATCCCATTATAGCCCAAACCATCTTCATCAAGAAATGCTTTTTGTGTTTTCAGCATATAATTCAATTTTTGTTGTGCCATATAAAACCTTGAAAATAAGTTATGAAAGTTTGTATGTTTCTTAATTAGATCATTAATTTCAACTTGTAACTCATCTACGTTCTTTTTAAGATTGTTCTTTGTCATGCTCAATGATTTATTCTTTTTCTTAAGTTTAGAAACCATTTTCTTATATTTCAAATTCATGGTTTCAAATTCTAATACTAACTCATTAAATGCATCTTGTAACTTATCAAATGAGTAAGGATTAGCATGACTAGATTTATTTTATACTAATAGATATATATATATATGATATGTATGTGCCTAAAATAAATGCAAATGCAATGCGATCTAGTTCAAATCAATGAGACCCAATCAATTAATTGCAAAAACTCCCTTAAAAAATATTGAGTTCATGCTTAAGCATGAATAGATGCCTTCCATTAATTACAACAAGATATATGAGTTTCAGTCGTAGGGATTTATTGGGCAAACCCAATGTCCCTTTTACCTGAGCTATTTGAGCTATAATTAATGGGTCTTACTCAACTAAAGCTATGTTATCCACATACGTACAACTTGACTGCATTGTTTTAGAGGCGACGGTTAGGAGAAATGCATACATTGCATTTAGGTAAAGAGTTACAACCTAACTGATCTAGGAGTTGCATAGAGATGTAACTGCTAAACTAAGTTACGTAATTAACTAGTTCTTACATGACTCGTTAGGTAAACTCAAGGTTATGTAAGAATGAAAGAGATGCCTAGCTTATTAAGAAGATTCAAGTGTGAACTTCTTGTATTCTAGTTGAGGGCTATAATTTTGTAAAAATAATGAGTAATAATCATCTAGTTTTAAAACCCGACTAAATGATTAGTACATATATGTTATTGATAATTAAATATGTTCCAAATTCATATAGGATATAAACAAGAGGTATGACTTCAAATTTGTCACTTCGCAGCATATTAGATGCTAACAAGTTGACTGGGCCAAATTTTGTTAACTGGCTCCCCAATGTTAAAATTGTTTTAACACAAAAACACAAGGCTTATGTCCTTAAAGAGCTCATAACCAACGAGCCTATAGTTAATGCTTCTTAGAAAAAAAGATGCCTATAGAAGGCATAAGGAGGACAAAGTGCAAGCCACATGTGTGATAATGGCTAGCATGTTACCTGATCTTCAAAAGCAACTGAATGCACGGATGTTTTAGACATCATTCTAAATCTTAAAGAATTGTTTGACATGAAAAGATGCAGTGAGAAATTTGACATTTCAAAAGAATTGTTCTAGACGAAAATGTCAGAAGGTACTCTTGTGAGGACTTATATGCTTAACATGGTTTATTGGATCACATGATTAGAATAGTTAGGTTGGTCTATGGATGGTGAGTTGGCGATTGATTCAGTTCTTTCCTCTCTACCATTGAGCTTTTCACAGTTTGTGTTGAATTTCAACATGATAATTTAGAGGCAACCCTTCTAGGATTATTGAACATGTTAACAATGGTAGAGAAATCTCTTACCAACAAAAAGGCTATCCATTTGGTTACTTCTGCTTTTAAGAAGACAAAGAAGAAGAAAAAAAACCAAAATAAGACGTACCTCCTAGCTCCAAGAGTTTGAAGCCTACTAGTGGGGTAAAGATTAAGAAAGGGAATGACAAGGGAACTTGCCATTATTGTGATAAGCCTGGTCATTGGAGGAGAAACTACAAAGACTTCCTTAAATCTGTCAAGGGTAAAATGTTGAAAAGAGTCTCTATGTCAGGTATAAATTCGTAAATTCATTTACTTTCTTTAGGTATAGACACCTAAATATTGGTACTAAATATGTTTGACATATTATAGGAAACAATAATAAAGAGAAAAATAAAGATGGACCAAGGAGTTGGCAACCTAGTTGATGCTATTCAAGCTTGCCAAATCATTTTTGAAAGTTTATTGGAAACTTTATGATTAATTTCCTTTTAAACATCGGATGATTTTGGCATTTTGGGTCGATTATTAGGAAATTTATTTAGGATAAGTGTTATGAACATATATTTGTTATTGCTGGCATATGGATGCCATGCTCTGTTTAATTTCTTTATTTGAATAAATCTTAATAGAATCTTCTACAACTTGGTCTATGCATTTTATAATAATAAATTAAATAAAGATTAATTAACTAAAATTCAATTTAACTAAGAATTGAATTCCCAATAAGAAATCTCACACATGAGATTTAGTGGGAGTGTTCATGAATAATTAATAGTTAATATTCATGAAAAATATGACAAACAAAGTTATAAGCACTTGGATGTAATATTACAAAGAGTTCCAACTAGTGAGATTACATATTCATATCTGACAGTCATCAGACAAATCATTTCATCAAGGCTTGCAAAAGCTATTAGTTTTGGATCATTAGCTGCTGAACTAGTTAAGTTGATCCAATAGTTGTAAAACTACTGAGCCATACGATTGAAATCAAAGTCTCATTATGATCCAAATAGTTTATGACTCGATAATAGAGATTATCATGAATGATTTAACATATTCTCTAATAAGTAGATAATAAGAACAATACAATTGCATCAAGTGCAAGTAGGAGATGTTGGTGTATGAACTTAAACTAATCGGATTACGATAGTCAATTAACTATATATACATTTTACTATTTTATAGTGACAAAGGTTTTCCTTGATGTTAGTGGTGTGATTAACTATCATGCAAACACTAGTTAGATGAAACCCTTGAAACACCATGTCTTTGTAAAGGAATTGCAAGAGTTACAATTATGAGATCCTTATGCATCAAAGCCGTGCTTCTAAAAATTTTCTTAGCCATCGTATTGTCACGACAGAGCATTGATAATGAATAAAGATTAGCATATGTTATGCCTCCACGTATATGATCTGTGCAACTATTCTTATGAGTTCAAACATATGGGATAGTTGGGGATAACATATGCGTACTTGTTTTGTGGAAACAAGTTCACTGAACATGGCTCATATAAGAACTCCATTTGGTATTAGTCACTCAAATGTCTATGAAATATGTTCTCATGTGCTAGTTGTGTAAGTAGCCTTTAGACTTGTGATACCAGGCCAGCTCATATGAGGACTGTTATACTTAGATCTACAAAACCGAGTCCACAATAGATGGATACCTAAGGTAGGGTATGTCAGGTATGGCATGATCCATATAGTAGATGGATGAGTGATCCAAAGAGGATTCACCACTCCTAGTAACATTGGAGACCTATCTCCAATGATCTTGACTATGGTTAATTGGAAAGTCTCTGACCAGAGCATAGTGAATTATGAGAAATTATTTTTCATGGATCCATGATCGTTAACTTTGAGTTGTAAGATCAAATATGCATTGAAGCATGAGTAGACACTACACCATACCCATGCTTATTCCGAAATATATGGTGAAAGGTTGGTTACTGAAAGGTTTTGATAAGGTCAAATCGACTCTTTAACATTTGGGTGGTCATGATGGGTTGCCAGATCTCGCTCTTGATTTATGAACATGATTAATGAGATTAATTATGTTCATTGCCAACATTTGTCCAATTAAAATAGGATTTAATTAGTTTGACTTAATTAAATTAAAGACTTAATTGAAAAAGTTTAATAAAAAATAATTTAAGAGAAAAATTTAGACTTTATGAAATCTAAGATTTTCTTCTCTTTTTAAGACATAGTAGATAAGATTTTCTTATCTGGATAATGTCTAAATTAAGACATTTCATGTTTAGATGGATAATGTCTAATTTGAGACATACTATGTCTAGATGGATAATGTCTAAATAAAGACATCATATGGTGGAATTATCCTAGCCAATATTCCTTAATAATCTTATCAAACTATTGATTATTTAGATAATTAATATTAATAAGATTATTCTTATTAAATTAAAATTATTTTAATTTAATTTATGAATTTTATTTGGATAAAAATTCATAAAAGGATATTTATTTTAGCTAACTGGTTTTTACTTATTTACCTTGTATTTTATATAAGATAAATAAAATTTATTTATATGATAAATAAAACAGTTTAGTTTAGATTAAACTCCAAAGAAACCTAATTAGCTAAATATTCTATGGTGTACAAAGCTTAAAACATGTCTAGATACATGATGCCTTGACCGAACACCCTTGAGCCATTTTTTGTGCTAGGCTCGGACACCATAGTGTGTAGGAGTTGGAATCGAAGTTAACTTGCTTACGATGAAAGAGTTTCTCCTAAATGCAGTGTTAACTTTGATCACAAGTCTCCTAGAGATCTTTTTGATCATTTTACCTAAGTCAAGTTACACGAAGAGAGAACGTGATGCCTAGAAGTGTGATGGAGAGAACAAAACATTTTTGAAGTTGTTGTTTTTTAAAAAATAGTTTTCTCTCTAATTCTTACCAAGTGTCGCCACACAAAAAGGGAAAACACTATTGCCGCCATTTCTTTCCTCTACTAGTTACTCTATTCTTCCATTCATTGTGAGAAAACACTATCCCGCAATAGTTCTTAGATTAAGTAAAAAAAGAAACAGATAGTAGTCATCTTTTGGTTGAGACTTGTTAAGTCTTCTGGCTAGCATCAGAGAACCGATGATCCTTGAAAAGGCTTCCATTATCATCCGTATGGATTATCATTGAAGGCAAGGTAAGTGTGTTGCTTGTGACTTTCTAAATTCCATCAGACACCAAGCCACCCACATTTAGGCTTTTTTTAGGCAATCCTTTTTAGTTGTATGATCTAATTTTTATTAATTTTGATTTTGTAAAATATACTACATGTTGACATCCCTCCTAAAGATTTACAAGGAAGTCTAGCTATTTCCATGTTTAATCTTTTTGTTGCATATTTATTGCTATTTTATTAATTTAAATGCTATTATTACATAAGGTTGGACTTCACTAGGAATACGGATTCCCTTCACTACATGCAAGTTACAAAGCTTGATGTAACATAAGATTGCCTTCATGTCAGTGGCATGATTGACATTCATGCAAACACTAATTGGATAAAGCCCATGGAACTTTATTAGGCCTTGCAAAGAAATTGTAATGGGTCATAATTTTGAGATTCTTATGCATCAAAGCCTAGTTCCTTAAATGTATTCTTAGTCATAGTATTGTCAAGACTGGGCATTGACAATGCTCAAAGACCAATGTATGTTATGCCTTCTTACTTAAGAAGTATGCAACCGATCTCATAAGTTAAAGTATATGAGATACTTAGAATGGCATAAGAGTGTTTGTTTTGTAGAAACAAGTTCATTGAATGTGGCCTGAATAAGAACTCTTTTTGGTAGAAGTCACTCAAGTGTCTATGGAATATGTCCTCATGTGCCAATCATGTATAATAGTATTTAGACTTGTGATACTAGGTCATCTCATATGAGGAATGTTATACTTTGATTCCATCCCAACGGGTCCCTAATAGATGGATGCTTATGGTAGAGTGGTTTTAGGTATAGCATGAATCATATGATAGATGAATGAGCAATCCAGAGAGGATTCATCACTCTAATTGACATTAGAGACATATCTTGAGTGTTCTTAACTATGGCTAATTGGATTAAAGTCTCTGGCTAAAGTATAATGGATTATAATGAATAGTTCCTCATAGATCCATAATCATTAACCATGAGTTGTAAAAACTAATATGGATAGAGGGTTGGGTAGACACTACTCCATGCTCAACCTCAAATTAGGATATTTGGTGAAAGGATCATATTACACTGATAGGCTGGTTGTTGAAAGGTTTCTATAAGGTCACACTGACTTTTCAATATTTGGGTGGTTATGATGGGTTGCTAGATCTCACTCTTGATCTATAAACACGATTAAAAGATTATTTATGTTCACTACCAAGACGTTGGAACCCTAGTGGGTCACACATAATAAGGTAGATCTGTTGGATTAAATTTGGCATTTAATTAAGGATGACTTAATTAAATAAAAGGTAATCTGAATGAAGGACTTAATTGAATAAGTTTAATTATTTGAGACAAAATTAAAATTAAATTTGTGAAGTTTAGATTTTATTGTCTAATTAAGACATTAATAATAAATTGTCTTATTAAAATAATATCTAAATTAAGACATGAATTGTAAAGGTGGATAAATATTAGTTCTAGTTGAAATAAGATTTTGCCTAGACTCGGGATTTAATTAAGAATCAAATTTCCTATCTCATTAACTTATTTATTATCCCTTCTTATATTATTGTAATATTAATTATTTGATAATTAATATTAAATAATATTAAAATTAAATTAAAACTAGCTTTAACTAAATTAAAGATTTCATTATGATAAATCCATAGGGATATGAATATACTAGCTAACTTGTATTTCCAAATTATTTATTTAATATTTTATAATTATTTGATAATTATATTTATTAAGTAACTATTGTTTATTTATTTAGATAAATAAAGAATTGAATTAATTGGATAAATTCATGGAAACACAAGTTTGGCCCCAAAACCCCTCTATTGCTTCATAACATAGGTTTCTGGTCCAAGTTGATCAGGCCAATTCCTTAACACCAATTATTTAAAGGACTTCGACCAAGGCATGGAAAGGAAAGGTTGACCAGTTAATTAACCTAAGACAAAGAAAATAAATTCAATTTGCTTTCAGAGTTTTAACTAGGTTAAAACTTTTCCATTCTAAATCCAACTAGAAGTAGATTGAGCTAGTATATATAGATATGATGGCCAAAAGGGTTGTATAAGAGTTTTTAACCTAATTTTGAGATAGGAATCTACTAAATATCTTGAGACAATATATTTTATTAGATAAAAGATAATTTTCTTAAACAGTATTCCCACCAACACAAAATACTAGCTATTACTCCATCTCCTTTAAGCTTTAAGGTTGGTGCAATCTTGGATGCATCATTCTTCTTGGTTCTTTTTTGATTCAAGATTTAAAGTTACCTTTTGGTTAATGGTTAACAACCCTTCTGGCTAGTATTGGAGAATAATCGGTCCCTTAAAAAGGTTTTAACAGCTACTTATGTAGATAATTGATAAAGGCAAGACATGTGTGCTGCTTATAGTCTTCAAGAATCTTTCAAGAAACTGACATCTTGATTTGAGATTCTTTTAGGTTTAGATTTGAGATCTAATATCAAGGTAACTTCTGAGCATATGAATGATCAAATCTTGATTTAAAATTTTAATGTTTACTATATGTAAATCCCTCTCTAAAAATCTATAAGGAAGTCTGGCTACATCTATATTTACTATTTTCACTGTGACCCTTTTATGTTTTATTGATTTTTGAAATCCAATATATGGATGAGGCACAACTTTACTGAGATATAAGATCCTTTCACCCCTTACTATGTTTCAAGAGATTAGTGTTATCAGATTTAACCATGCAAGTGCACTATCGTAAACAAGTAGCATACAGATAAAGTAAAGTATGGTTCCTATGAGGAATTGTACAAATTTGTGAAATACTAAAATTAAAATAACTTTATCTTACTAAAAAAAAGGTTAAAATTTATAAATTAAAACTGATAATAATAATAATAATTGTCATGATGTGCACCTCACATAAATAGTAATGCGCTACGATTTAAAAATGAAAAGGAAAAGGGTTTTGCCTTTGGATTATCCCTTGATGGGAATTTGAATTGGGCATGATAGAGTGAAAGTTTGAGGAGAGGATCGTCAGATGAATCACTCATCCAGCTAGTCTTGGATGGTCATTTCGAAATAACCATGACTTAGAGTTGTCAACGATCATTTTGGGCTAGCTATGATCTGGTAGCCATTAAAACCAGTGACTTCAAGTTATGAAACTTGAAACATCAATTTAACAGATTACGTATACTAGAGTTTTTTTTTAAACGGGTCCAGAAGTCAATTATGCATGGGGAAAGATTAAAACCTCCACGATGCCTAAAATTGGTAATTATTGAAGGCTCAATTTTCCTTGGTTTTTTATCCAATCATTATTTATGTGTAATCCCCTTCTTATGAATGCAAAATTTTAAATATTGGATTCGGGTTTTTATGATAAAAGTTTAATTAATATCTCTCTATGTAACCTACAAGGAAGGAGAAACATAGAGGATTCGGTAAAATGAGGTCCAGATTGATTTAGAAGAGGATACTCGACGTCAACCACTAAAGGGATACTTACATAGAACATTGATTAAGGTTTAATGGAATTCAATTTTTTTTAAAGCATGAATGCAAATTATCGTCACGAAGAGAAATGAGTTAGTGAGACATAAAGAAATATAATAAAATTTCCATTAAAGATGAATACTTGAAAAAAAAAAAGAAAAAAGAGAGATGGTCAAGATGTATCTTGTAATTGACCTCCGTTATTAAGGAATAATAGAATTGACAATTTTGAAACATGTTTGGATTCGACGGCCATCTTAGGCATAGAAATTAGATAAAAGGTTTGGGGAAGCTCGAATGAGAGAAAATTAGATTTTGGATGTGTTTTGAAGAGTGGGGTTAGAGTACTCCTTCGAAGGAAACAGGGTTGAAAAATCCCCTTAGAAAAGCAAGGTTGAAGTATCCCCTTGAAAAGAAAGAATTTAAGTGGTTTTTCAAATTTGGAATTTTTGATATTTTTGAAGAAAATAAATTTTAACTCAGAAAATATTTTAAATCGAAAAAGAAATTAATTTTGAAAATAATTTTAGGTTTTGATTTGAGCCTAAAAAGACATATGTCATGACTCATGACACCATGAGGGAAGCATTAAATATATTTTGAGTCATTTGAATGATAGAAATGATAGTTCAGGAATATCTAAGTAAATTTTCTCAAGTTCAGCAAGAACAAGGGACAACATCATGCTACCCACTATCCCAAATTTATTTTAGTTTGATCTAATGGTTTCTAGTGGCAAAATAATAGAAAGGTAACTCAATAGAGATTAATGCAAAAATATTCCAAAAATTTTAAAAAATTGCTTTCTAGGCGGAATTAATCTTTGAAACCAACTTTGAGTTAGCATTCACAGTAAGTGCTAAATTAAGACAATCATTATTTAACTTGGGATTTTCTTTGACAATAGATTTTTAAGAGCATCATAGAGGCATTTCAATGAACATATAAAAAACTAAAATAAGTGAAGATATCAAACATGAACAATCACTCAAAACAACAAAATATCTATGCATTTCAATAAGGAAATCATAATGAAAATGCATCCCAAGGCATGGTCAAGATCAAAATATGCTAGGCTTATAATTCACATATGAAATAAGCATGTTAAGATAAAGAAAATCATGGCAAGAATGCAAGAGCAAGGGCTGTTTCAATGTTAATAAGAAATATGGCATTCTAGTTCATCAAAATACCATTGAAGAACTAAGAAAGTCATCAAAATCCTAGGCTACCACAAACAAAGCCACAATAATGCATGGAATCCTTAATAGGGTCATGGAAACATGGAGGTTCATTAAGATGATAATGATGAAAAAAAACAAAAATGAAAAAGAAAAAATAGAAAATATACCTCGATGGAAGTTTAAACTCCTAGCTATATCCTTAAACAACACTCCAACAACTTTTATTTCACTTTCTCCTTTTTCTTTGCTATGGATTAGTAAGAAAAAATGAAAAGAAAGAGCCTTTGGTTATTATGGCTATAAAAAATGGTTTTTAAGGTAGAGATTAGGGAAATGAGAGGTTTTGGAAGAGTTTTTGGAAGGGTGGAAATGGAGCTACAAGAGTGGGATTTTTGGGAGAGCTTGAGGGCTTTTTTTTGGTGGTTGATGTAAAAAAGGGTTTTTTTTTTTTTGTTTAGCTGAGTGAAAATTAGATTATATGGTGGATAA
Source organism: Adansonia rubrostipa (assembly GCA_038381775.1). Lineage (NCBI taxonomy): Eukaryota > Viridiplantae > Streptophyta > Magnoliopsida > Malvales > Malvaceae > Adansonia > Adansonia rubrostipa. Next base: position 4,133,864 of record JBBYHM010000013.1, read on the forward strand.
TTTTAGCCACTAAGATGACCTAGCAATAAGGGCATATAGGACTTGTAGCATGTACAATATGATGACTCATTGTACCAAGATGAAACCGCTTAGCATTTGATTAGTTAATCTTGATTCTTGTAGGCAAAGAAAGCCATGCATTAACTGATTAGATGAGTAGTCTCAAGTTTGTCCTTTATAAAACCAGATTTTCTCATGAAATTCCTCATGCCAAGCTTAATAGGCCTTTCCAAAGTGTGTTAGTCTGTTTCAAGCCCTAAAATTAAATCTATATGATTTTTATGAAGCTATGTTTGATATTGGATGCTTTTTGAGGCCAACGTCATGACCAAATTTCTAGTTTGGGAGTCAAAGTAGGAAGAAAGAAAAAATATCTCGAACTAGGCCAAAATAGCCTTTTGTATCGATACATTGAGCTTTATCCCAATACATTGAGCCAAAAAACCTAGAATGTGTTAATACTTTGAATTTGATATCAATACAAAGCATGGTGTATCGATACTAGGAAGCTTGTATCGATATCTAGCTTGTTGTATCAATACATACTCTCTGTATCAATACCCATTGGCCAAAAATCATGATTTTAACTTGGACATAACTTTGTATCAACACAAACACCATTGGTATCGACACAAACAACAAAATCTTGGAATTTGAATGACGTGGAGCCTTACATCGATGCCTTAGGCCCTTGTATCAAGACACACATACAAAATGCATATTTTTCTTACTTTTGACTCTGCGAACTCTTTACTTTAGCTGAACATAGTAGGAACTTAACCCGTGCTTCTTCGATTGACCCCAATGGTGCCTCAAACGATGACTTTTGATACCTCGAATATTGACCTGGACAGAATAAGGTGTCTACAATAATAATAATAAAGCAAATAATAAATAATAGAAGCCTAGGATCATAATTTTTCATAACACTTCATTTACTCTCTTAACTTGGCTAATGATAATGAGTTGTTAACCTAGAGTTCTAATTTATTTATAAATAGCTACTGATGACGTTATAAAAATATTCCTCTTAATCAACTTACTATATCCTTATGTAAATTAAATTAAAAAAAAACTCCATAAGCTTAGAATCTAATTTGGTTACAAATGGCATGTTCGTACATCCCTATCTAACATGCAAATTAATTCATCCTGATAAATGAATATGAAACATATGTCATTCAATCTAAGTCTAAACATAAAGTTCCCTTGCCTAAGTACATTAAGGTTACCAAATCAATATAATTGGTGATCAAGCAATCAGAAAAATTAAGAACAAGATTGAGCAAATAACTCAAATATCATTAATATCAAGAAAAGAACATAAAATAATCCAAACTACATGTTGAGTTCCATTGCAACCACAGAAAAATAAATCTAGTTCATAACAAATACAAAAAAAAAAAAGAAGTTTCACCATAAAAAATATTACAAGAAAGATAAAAAAAAGTAAAAAAAAACTAAGAGTAGCCGGATCTTTGGTCTTCAAGTTTCTCAAAATCTCTTTAGCTTCTTAAATATTATAGTGGCTGCTCTTCTCTTTCGAAAACTAGAGAAAAATAAAACTATAGACTATCTGGTATGTCTCCAAGTCTAATCCTAAAAGTCCTATTTATAGGTAAAACCCTAAAGGTAGAAACTTGATCTTCAAGTAGCTTGAACAAATTATTTTTTAAAATTGCCAAACTTAATTGCTTTGCTTGATTGAGTCCACTTTACTTCTTAATTAGGTTATTGCACTTTTGGAAACTTTTTTAGGTTTTGACTTACAAAAATATGGAAATTATTTAAATAACTTAGTAATTAAGATATAAGAAAAGCAAATAATTATAAATTAAAACTACTAAAATAAAAATTAATAAATAAAATCTAAATAAAAATCTTTAAGCCCTTGCTAATTTATTGCACATCATGGGACTAAATAACTAGACTTAGCTAATTTATTGCACATAATGAGACTAAATAACTTTATTTTATAAAGTTATCACACCCCTAAACTTAAGATTTTGCTAGTCTTCGAGCAAAATAGGACAAAGAAACGAAACTAAACAAATGAAAGGAAATAAAATGAAACATGAATTGAGATGAATGTACTTGAATAATGATTGTCTTAATTTTCCTCAAAAGTTATCTTAATATCTCTACTCAAGATAGATATCAACATAATTCAAATTCATGTTTTGACTTAATCATAAATCTTAATGCTTCGAAAAGATTTCTAGTTGTGTGCATCAATGATCCCTTTATAAATCATTGCATGCAAACTAAATACAATTATGCCAATGCAAACTATGAATTAATACTAGATTCTCATGTGTTTGCTTTTCATCTCTCCACTAATATAGACCAACACCTCATCAAAAATCATGCAAGACTTTATTAATCTTGTAATAAAAGGCTAAGGTCAAAAGTAGGATAAAGGATATATTCTAGCTTAATTCACTTATAGACACTTTTCATTGTTCCAGATCTTTTATTGAACCTTTCACAACAAGGTTGAAGCACCTACCCCCTTTTTTATGACATTTGCCTTTTCATGCCATTTTATTCATCTATACACTTTTGTGTTTTTTTTTCTTTTTTAATTTTTTCATTTCTTTTTTTTTCATTTTTTTCTTTTCATTTTTTTCATGCTTAACTAATACAATACAATTCAAACATGGGTTATAATATTTTTTTAAAACAATTTCATGGTCATGCCTATGTAATAAAGGTTGATCATGGTTTTTCTTATTATGCTAGGCTAAAATATATGGCAATCAAAAGAAAAGAATATATATTAATTAGGCTCAAAAAAGGTAAACTAGGATAATTATATATAAAGGTAGGCTTAAAAATGCTCAAATGATCCAAAGATGGCCTAAATCATCTTCCCATCATAATGTTGGCTAGGATTTAACCTCAAGAGAGAGTTAACAAATTCTAAGCTTCTAGACATAATTGCAATTTACATCAACATAAATAGTCTTCAAATAAGCAATACGAATCAATAAAAGAGATCGAGTGCTCAAAATTTTTGAAAATCACATTCTAACAATGAGAAAAAAAATCTAGTTATAAAATTAAATCATGCTTATATGTTCCTATGAATCAAGATAAATTAATAACTAAGTTCTCATCATTGGATAAGGATCTCATCATATCAAACATAAACATCTCAATCATACTTTGCTCTTAGTAAAAAAAATTATGCAAAAACAAAGATAAAATGAAAAAATTATGCAAAAACAAAGATAAAAAAATTTTTACAAAAATCAACTAACCTACTAACTAACAAAATAATAACCTCACCTACACATTGTCCTCAATGTTTATAAATAAAAGAGAAAGAATAAGAAACTCCCTTTTTTGATGAAGGAGACTCAGGTAAAGCTCTAGTCATTCTTTTCCAACTATCATACTTGTCAAAGTTGGTGGGAGGCTATTAAAAAAATTAAAACAAACTTATACTTAAAATATAGAAATAACAATATATATTTTTTTATTTTTTATTTTTTAAAAAAATTAAAATAAAATTTGGGGTTTGAAAAGCAAAAAAATTAAAGGGGAAAATTAGGTAATCGACATTGTAGCATCGAGATGTTGGCACTAGCCCTCGACATATCGAGGCTACAAGAAAAAGAATTTAATTAGCCATGGCATTGCAGTGCCACTATTCCATCACTGCAGCACTAGGCTACGATAAACTTTGGCTTTGCGCACCAAATTCTGGCACTGCAAAAAGGATTAAAAAATACTGAGTGTGAAAAAAAACTAAATAAATTTCTAAAATTAAGAAAAGAAAAGTTAAAAAGCTTAAGTTGCCTTCCAAGAAGCGCTTGATTTGAAGTCCTTAGCTCGACTATCATTCAATGTTATTCTGGGTAATCTAAACTATTGTAAGACCTTTAATGACCAAACTTGCCTCCTCAAAGATGTTTAAAATATTGCCCTTTCACCTTGAACTTTCTGGGCCATTTTATGTTAGTAATTGACCATTCCATTGCCCTTTTATAGTTTCTTTACTGTATCGACAAGGGCTTACACTCCAATAAGGGTAGTTTTTGAATAAGAGGCTTTAAAGATGAGATGACATTAGCTGAAAATCCAAATGGTTTGAGCAGAGAAGTGAAACTAATGGAATGTGATTATGCCTCTAACAATTTCGAGCAGCCAATGAAGTCAATGTTATTTCACTCAAAAGTTGAAATCAAAGATGTCTGGAATAGATCAATGGAATAACTCTCTGTGAACACTTTGTTGGACGTACTTCGCACCACATTAACTGCACAATACTTGTCATATTCTTTTGAAAAGGATGATGGTGGGATGCATTGTATTTTCTCTTTTTAAACCTTTTCATCATGTTTATTAACCAAAATTTTATCTTCAAACTCGATTAGTAATTCTGGTTGCTTATCCTTCTCTTCAATCTCTTTACCAATCATAAGATTTATTTTATTATCACATGGTAAAGTTTCTTAAGGGCAATTGTAGATGGCATTAGCAAGTTGGCCTATTTGTGTTTTAAGATTCCTGAGAGATGTTGCAATAGCCTGAATGACAGCATCCTGGCTTCTATTTTTTGTCCTAAGTTTCATAAACAAATCTTCCATTGATGGCTTCTCTTCTAGTATAAAAACTTGGGCATGTGATAGAAAACCCTGATGAAAGGTTGGCTTGACTAAATATGAAGGCCATTAAGTGTTACACCAAGAAAAATTAGAATGATCGCTCCAATCTAGATTTTAATTGTTGGAATAAAAATTATCCTGCAATATTGTAGTTCCTAACATATTGAATGGATTCAGCATAAATTAGGCAATGATCACTAGTATGTCCTCCTCCATATAATTCGCAAGTCATGAATTGGTTTTGGATAGAATATGCTTTTTCCAATTTGTCAAGCTTTCTAGAAATAATAGCTAATTGTGTAGATATGGAATTGATTGCATTCCTTTTTTTCAGTTGCTTCATATGGATATTAATAATTATAGAACGTCATCTCTTTAAATTACCTAAAAAATAAAAATAAAATAAATAGATAAATAAATAAATAAATTAAAGTTTTAATTAAGAATAAGATTGTTTGGTATTAATATTAACAAAAATAGTAAAACAATTCCCTGACAATGACACTAAAATCTTGCTGTCGGATTTAACCACACAAGTGCACGTATCGTGAACAAGTAATATAGAGATAAAGTAGAGCATTGATCCTACAAGGAATTGTACCAAATTTGTTAAGTACTAAAATTAAAATAACTTAATCTTATTCAAACAAATGATTAAAAATTATAAATTAAACTAAATATAATAATAATAATAATAATAATAAATAATAGAAGCCTAGGATTACAATTTTTTTCAACACTTAATTTGAATAAAACCCTACTTTCTTAACTTGGCTAATGATAATGAGCTGTTAACCTAGAGTTCTAATTTATTGATAAGTATTTTTTGATGGTCTTATAAAAATCTTTCTCTTAATCAATTTACTATATCTCTATGTAAATTAAATTAAGAAAAACTCATTAAGCTTATACTCTAATTTAGTTACATATGGCATGCTTATATATTCCTATCTAACATGTAAATTAATTCATTCTAATAAATAAATATGAAACATATATCATTTAATCCAGGTCTAAATACAAAATTCCCTTGTCCAAGGTCATTAAGGTTACCAAATCAATCTAATTGATGATCAAGCAATTAAAAGCATTAAGAACAAAATTGAACAAATAACTCAAATACCATTACTATCAAAAAAATAAAATAAAATAATCTAGACTAGATGTTGAGTTCCATTGTAATCCTAGAAAAATAAATCTAGTTCATAATAAATATATAAAATATAAAATAAGGAGTTTCACCACCACGAATATTACAAAAAAGATAAAAAAAAGTAAAGAGAAAACTAAGATTAGCTAGATTTTTTATCTTCAAGTTTCTTCAAAATCTCTCTAGCTTCTTGAATATTATGGTGGCTGCTCTTTTCTTTTGAAAACTAGAGAAAAATAAAATTATAAAATATTTGGAATGTCTCTAAGTCTAATCCTAAGAGTCTTATTTATAAATAAAACCCTAAGGTCGAAACTTACTCTTGAAGTAGCTTAAACATATTATTTTTGAAAATTGCCAAACTTAATCGCTTTGCTTCATTGAGTCTACTTTACTACTTAGTTAAATTATTGCACTTTTGAAAACTCCATTAGGTTTTAACCTACAAAAATATGTAAAATATTTAAATAACTAAGTAATTAAACTATGAGGAAAGTAAATAATAATAAATTAAAAACTACTAAAATAAAAACTAATAAATAAATCTAAATAAAAATCTCTAAGGCGTAGCTAATTTGTTGCTCATAATGGAACTAAATAACTCTATTTTATAAAGTTATCAAGTAGACTAAAATTTTGAATATGATTTTTATGTTGATGTATGGCAAGTGAAAAGAATCAATCATTAACTAAATGAATTTAGAGTTAAAAATAAATTGTTATAACAAACTATGAAAATATGGGATGAATTAAAACATGACATGAAAATAATATGGAAATTAATTAAAACACAATATGACACAAAAAAATAACATGAATACAACATAAAAACACAAATGTGTCAAAATCTTCATAAAATGATTTTTTAATATATAAAAAATTTATTTAAATTTAAAATAATTTAGACACACCAAAAATAGTGTAAATATGACATGAACATACAATTTTATCTCCAAACTGAATCATTTAACAAATTATGTAAAATATGAGATAAATTGAGAAATAATATGAATTGATTTGGATATACAAAATTTTCTATAAATTGAATCATCATGACAATTTATGCAAAATAAGGGATAAATTGAAATACAACACAAATAAATCGAAATACAACACAAATACAATAAAAAATAATTAAACACAACACGAAAAATAACAAGAACATGATATAAATACATGAACGTGTCAAAATCTCATAATGAATTTTTAACATGTAAAAATTTATATAATTTATGATACTTTAAACATATAACACAAACAAAAATAGAATACGAAAAAAATAGCATGAACACAATATGAATACACAAGCACATCAAAATCTACATAAAACAACTATTAATATATAAAAAATTATATAAATTTATAATATTTTAAACGTATCAAAATCTACCTAAAAGGAATTCATAACATTTAAAAATTTTATATAATACTTCAAACACATGAAAAATAACACAAGTATAACACAAAAATACAAAATTTTCTCTTTACTTTTGTCATTTTTTCTTTCCTTCTTCTTCTTCTTCTTCTTCTTCTTCTTCTTCTTCTTTTTCATTTCTTTTTTTTTCTTGCTTTCGTTCTTCATTAAAAAAATGAAGTACCTTAACTACTCCACCAACTAGATCTATTCAACGGCCAAGCTACCCACCCAAACCTAAAGGCCGCCTATATTTGGTAAGGTTCGGACAAAAAAATTAGGCCCATAAAATGGGCTTGGACAAAAAAAAAAGCCTATTTAAAATATAAGTTGGACCTTGGATAATGAATTTTAAGCTTAAGCCCCACCCAAATAAGATTTTTAATTACAAAATTTACATTTTATAATATAATTCTATATTTTACAATAATATTTGTAATTTTATTTTATTAGTTGTTAACTTATTGGAACATTTTTATAATAGAAGTCATACTATAAATTTTTAAAAGAATATTAACAAAAAGCTTATTAAAAATTAAATTAGAAAACATATTCAAATAATAAAAAAATATAATGTGGGCTAGCGTAAACAGTTTTGACTACCAATTTACAAATATAAGCAGGCTTGGGAAAAAAAAAACTAGCTGTATTTTAGGCCAAGCTTGAGCAAGCTTGTAGTGTGTTAATACGCTATATGATCTAGACCCAGCCGACCTATGAATAGGTCTACCACTAACCAATTTCATTCATAATCCTAGTTATCCCCAGAAAAAAAGCAAAAATTAAAGTTATGGCGTCTCCATAGGACAACTTTTAATGATAATTATAGATAGGGAACATTATTATAGTACCAATGCAAGTTTTGCATTGCTAAGATTCTGGTTTGAATGCGTTTAGTAATAAATTCAGGTAACTTAATAAGGCAATGAATATATATATATATATATATATATATATATATGCATAGGTAATTATAATTGTTTTTTCATTATTGAAATTGTAGCTAAGAGATTACATTGTATTTTAATACAAAACATAAATTTTTAGACAAGACAAAAGCATCTATGATCGAAAATCAAACATTATATGTGAAATTGACATGTTTGATATCCTTCACAAAAGTATTATCAAAATATTCTTTTTATATTTCCTTTATTTCATTTCTTGTGGCTTTCTATGAGAAGATAGATGTAAAACTTTGTTGTAAATTAAATGCTTGTAATTATTATTGATAGTTGAGATTTAAATGTATTTCATATTTTAATATGTACAAAATATATGTACATTATATGGGAAAAAAAAGTCATGATGATATCAAATTTTAATTAATTTTAATTATATTTCTATCAATTACTTATATTCATATTAACAGTTTTAAAAAATAGTAAAATATAAATTCAATAACTGTATACAATAACTCAAAGCTCATACTATCATTTAATATAGTGAATATTAATATTTAATTCATTTAGATTTTATTGATATCCAGAATTCATATTCATATTAACAGATATAAAAATGGAAAAATATAACATAATTTTGTAAGATTTAACCATTTTAATATTTTTTATTCAATACCTAAAGTTAAAAAAAGAAATTCCATTTAAATCAATCAATCTCATATTATTATTTAATATTTTAATTCTTAATGATCACTTATCAATATAACATTTTTTTTTAATTCAATAATATAAAAACATATTTTTTAAAATCAAAAAGAAAAATAAAGAACCAATCATTGTATGGTATGTGATATGCAAGTTATTTAAATAGTGCCAATTAAACATGGTAATTTCAAATAGGACACAACATGAATGCACTTACATATTAAAATCTATATAAAATTTATATAAATATATGATACTTTGAAAATGATATAACAAAAATAACATAAATACGATATAATATACAAGCTTTTCTTTGTTTGTTCTTTTTCTTTTTCTTTCCTTCCCTTTTTTTTCCTCCCTTTTTCTTTTCTTTCTTTCTTCATTAAAACATTAAAAGAAATAAAACTTGCTACCCATGTAACAAACTAATGACAAATCAATTATCCTTGGATAGTGATACAATTGAAAGGTTACTTTAATGGTATATATAAATATAAAGTCACTTACAATTCGCATGTTGATGAAAATTGTTACCTTGAATATAGAGATTATGTAAAATAGGATAAAATCTAGATTTATTACTCTATTAAAATGATTGATGAACTTTACAATTCTTCTTTAAATAGATGTAACTTTATCATTATACTTTTAATTATTTTACATTAAATTAAAAATACATTAGCTAAATTACATTCATTCAAAAATGAATGGTATATTTAATCTCATTTTAAGTAAAATGATCAATTTGGACTATCACTTATGGTAATCTTGATTGTAATAACATTATACATTCAAAATGCATGTATGCATATTTACTTTTTTAATATATGCTAAGTTTTCAACTTATTAAGGGTGAATGAATGATAATCATAAAAACTCAAATCTCAAATCTCAAATAGTATTTACTAATTTTGTCATTGTGACTAGCTGCACTACTTATTTATCTTTATGAGCTAAAAAATTATAAGTTAAGATCATCCATGTTAGAGATTTGAATTTGAAAGTTATTTTAGTACGTAGAAGGTCATAACCTGAGATATATAACCAAAACATCTATGCCACAAGTAAATAGAACTTTCATTTAGCATGTTACCTTAATTCCAACATTGCTGTGAATAACAAGGACTCAGCTAAATCATGATCAAGTTTCAGTTTATATAAACAATTTGTAAGAACGCTGAAGCCAAGAAAATCATTATTCTTAAACAAACTAAAACAAGTATATCAAAAATTAACATAAAACAGAAAAATATCAAGTTTTGAAAGGGAAACTAAACTCTTAGACACTAATTATACGTAAAGAGTCTGTAATAGGTCTAGATGACAACCAAAGTCTAAGACCAAATGATAAGTCCCCTATGCTTCAATAGGAGCCTTCATGTGATTCCCCATGAATAAAAATCCTTAGTTGCATTGTAAAGAATCCCTGCATCATGCTAGATACATGAGTATTAGCACCAGAATCAAGTCATCAAGTATCACGAGGAATTTTAATTAAATTTGATTCGAAACATCCAAAAATGTTAAAATTATTTTTCTTTTTAAACCAAATCTTACATTTCAAGCATTCTTTCTGATAATGTCCCGTTTTCTTACAAAAACGACAGTATCCATCATTTGTTCCATCTTATCAGCTTGAGAATTTTAAATAGGCATTTTCTATTCTTAAACTTGTTGGTCTTAACCCTAAGTCCTTTATCAGCTTTTTGATCAATGAGCTTACTAGATTGACTCCCTTACTTTTCAATCTTGTTTCCTCATAAACAAGCATACTGGCCAATTCTCTAATATTCCATATCCTTAATAGTGTTATAATTAATTTGATAAGACCAGTATTTGGGAAGCAATGAGTTTAAAAACAAATTGCATTAAAAATGAGTCATCCACTATCATCCTCAATGATTTTAACATTGCTACAATATTTGTCATGTTAATAATGTGCTCTTGCAAGACTCTCAACCTATCAAACTTCATGCTTGTGAGTTGCACATCAGAATACTAGTAAATGACTTATCTATAGAACGAAAACATTGGTTCACAAACCTCAGGTATTCCCTTGCCCTTGTTGTTTATGGAATAGAGGCCTTAATGTTGTTCGCAATTGTCATTCACAAAAAACATAATGCTTAATTTTTTAGGCCATTCCATGCCTTTTAACGTAATTTCTTACCCTTAATGCTTAAATCCATAATAGCAACATGTTTATCTTTTAATAGTGCTAAGTCAAGATCCAACACACCTAAGTGAAATCTAACATGTTCACACCATTTAAAAAAGCTTAGACCATTAAATATAACAATAGATAAAGCATGCAAATGAAGTAAAACAACTTCAAATAATACATAAATGCTCAAAAATCAAAATATACTTATTTTTATGGATTCAGATATAACAATAAAGTATAAAATAATTTTCCTTTAGGTAGATACTATATTATACTATCATTAAACATTAATTAAATGTCAATATCTACGTTAATTAGGCAATTAAAATTTCAAATCAAACATATATGCTATCTTCGGATATGCAAATATATTTGATCAAAATATTAATTTGCCTTAATCATGTTAACTATTCATATGATAATATTTTACCTTTGGGCAAAAATCCAGAACCCCTTGACTAGTTAACATTCATCTATCCACTTAATTTTAACTAATAGACATTTCATGATATTATAGATAAACAACTTCTCTTTATGCATGTATTCATTCTAGTTTGGCCACTTTGTTGACTAAGGAACTAGATAAACATAAATCATGCATATAAACATAATAGTGACTCAATAATTATAGCAAAATATAATACTAACATTAAGTTACAAAATAACTAAAATACGAAATCAAATATGATATAAAAGAGATAAAAAAAACCTAATTATATGAACATATAAAAATTTATATAACATAAATTATAAATAAATTAAAATATATAAATATAAAATATTTTAAATAAAATTATAACATAAGAAATACACAAAATATAAATACAATATAAATCCTGGCAAGCATATAAATATGCCACTTTACGTGGGCAGGGTCATAAGAAGATAGAGTGTTCGGAAATGACATGTTTTTGAAGTATGGCTTCTATTTGTCTTACTCGCTTTAGCGTCACTGCTTATGTAGCTCCATCCTTATTTATTACCCTTGTCACGACGAATACAAACTATATCTTTTTTTTATATAAATTTTTTTTATTAAGTTGTTAACGAATTTAATAATATTAATTTAATTGATAAATTTTTAAAAATTTCAAATAAATTTATTATATATATAAGAATTTATAGGCCTTCCAATATCAGACAACTATCCATTCAAGTAAGTTTATTAATGAAAGAGGTGGGCTTTTTTTTTATATATATATTTTCACTCAATCATTATGTTTTGCTATTCGTAATTTTATTTTTATTTATTTTTATACTTTTATTTTGAAGAGAAAATTTTACATATATTATATTACATGCGTTAAAAAATTTAATATTATTTTAAAATGATTGATTTTGTTGATGTCATGAATTACGTAATAATATTTCAATTGATAAAATCATCAAATTATTAAAAAGAAATTTTTTCATCACTACGTTAGTAGATGAAAAAATGTGTAAAAAAATTATATTTTAAAAAATGTAAAAAAAAGAAGAATTTTTTAAGTGTGTAATTTTTCTAAAATCAAGAGATATATTTTTTAAATTTTAAAATTTTTATTATAGGTTTTTTTTTTAGTTTTTTTTGTCACTCTCAACTGATATATGTTACTCTACTCAATTCAAAAATTTAATTATTAATTTCATTTGCGCAAAGTTAGACGTGTTCATAAGTTAAGTTTGAGTCGAATCTAAATATAGTATTAATATATTTATATTTACTTAAATTTGACTTAACTTGAAATATGACATTTTAAATTTGGCCTAAGCCTATATTTTATTTATTTCTAGTTTATTTTTTAAAAAATTTAAAACATAATTTCTAGTATTAATATTTTTCTTTACATTATATTATTACATATATTTATTCATTATATATTAAAAAGTACATAATATATAAAAATAAAAATATATAAAATTAATATTATATAATTATAAAAGAGTAAGATCAAATTCAAGTTTTAAATAATAAAATTAAAACTCTATATTTAAATAATTTTTTTCCTTAAACTTTTTTTTTTAATCTAATATTTCAATATCTTAATAATAAATCGGTTGAAAAAAGTTCTTGTTTAAAACACGTGGTAAATTCTCATGGGCTCTCCTGTTTTTGTGGCTGTATTATGTATTCGTGCATATATTTATTTTTATATATAGCTAAAGTTGCGGAAAATAGTTTCTGTCAAGGAAAAAACAGGGTTGTGGAAAATTTGTCCCGACCGAACTTAGTAAGGAGTGGCGCACACAGCAGTGGTTGAAGGACCTGAAGAAGCAATCTGAGAACGTTTAGGTTCGTTGTGTTTCCCTTCTTTTTTTTTTTTTTTTTCTTTAAGTTTTACAGTTCTATGCTGAAGATATTGGCTGTTTGTGAACGGACGTGTCTTGGAAGCAGCCTCTCTGTTACGATAAACGAAGAGGAGCCTCTCCCAACCCTCGTAAAGCTTTTATTTTATTTTTTTTTAATGCTGAAGATAGCAGCTTTAATTTTCTTTATCTTTGCTAATCCTATCGAAATTTTAGTTCCTTTTTTGGGTTTTCTTTTCATTGGATTGATTCTGCCGGTGGAATTGATAATTGACTGTGTGTATATTCCCTCCCAGACTGCACTTACTGGTTGTTTGCTGCAATCCTAGTTGGAAATTTTCAGTGTTGTGTTTGGAGGCGCTGAATCTAGTTTTTTTTTTTTTTCAAGAAAAAAAAAATCGAAGTTGAGTATTGTTTATATCTTCATCATCTATCCATGCACCAGGGAGTGTAAATGTCTGAAAATATATCGTTTTTGTGGGGATGATTTCCTTTTAGTGGGTTTTGCTAATGAGTGCCTATGGCCTCTTTCAGTTGACAACTTTATTCATCATTACTTAATGCAAAGAAGATATGCTTATATATATAGTAACCTTAAAAGAGCATTGGATTTTCATTTATTAGCAAAATCCATATAATATATACGTGTGTATGTATATAACTAAAAAAGGTTGGCTGAAGGTAAATAATTAAGAATGATCCTTTTCAATTTTAAACAGCTGATTGCTTGCAAAGAACTGTTGTCAAGAATTATGTGGAAAGGAATCAGTATTCAGTAGCAATTTTGCTGTTTTCAAGTTTTTCTTCAGACTTGCATCATACAGTTGTTGATACTAGCTCCTAACGTATTCAAGCTTCTATTTGAATTGTCTATACATAATCTTATTATTTTGCAGATAATTTACACCCTCCCCGTACACTAACTGTTTTCATATTTGTTTTATTTTTGAACTTTGATTCCTTTGACATATAGAGTTAGCTTAGAAGGGATGATCTGGTTTGACTCCAGCTGTTGAAATGACAGGGAAATGAAAAGTTATAATCCAGGCTGGTTACTTCTGGTTGGAATTTTGGTGACACTAAATTTACCATATTCACAAGCCTTTTGGGGAAAAGAAAATAAGATAAAAACTGCTGTTTTTCTATCGCCTAAATTTGTGCTCGGACCAGGATCAGTGGAAAATAGACTCTATTTCAATATTGACTTTCCAAATGGTCATATTGCCTTGAAAAGTTTCAATGCAGAAGTGATTGATGTGGCAGGAAATCCCGTTCCCCTTCATGAGACTTATCTCCATCATTGGGTTGTTTTAAGATACTATGTACGTAAAGGTGTGGAAATTTTAGATTTTAGTGACTTAAAAAAACTTAACCGGTCAGATTATATTTCCAGGAGAAATAGTGGGATTTGTCAGAATGGAGTTCTTGGTCAGTTCTTTGGCCTTGGGTCTGAGACACGAAAAACTGCAACTCATATTCCTGATCCATATGGAATAGAAATTGGTAATCCTGCTGAGGTTCCTTCTGACTTTGAGGAGAGATGGATGCTTAATGTTCATGCAATTGATACAAGGGGTGTGGAAGATAAGTTGGGATGTACCGAATGCAGGTGTGATCTGTATAATTTTACAGATGATGGATATGGAAAACCGTTGAGGCCAGACTACAGAGGGGGTTTGTTATGTTGCTATGGTCGCACACAATGCAGGTTGAAACAAGGGTTCGAGGGCATCAAAAGAACCCTTTACCTTAGATACACTGTGAAGTGGGTCAATATGGATAGCTCAGTTTTGCCTGTTAAAATTTATATATTTGACATCACTGATAGTTGGAAAAGGTCTAACAATCCAACAGGGACTAATGCAGAGCACCATTGCAAGGTAGATGAACTGTTTATGTGCTACTACATTTTTTTTTTTTTTTATAAAATTTCTTTTCAAATATCAAGTCACTGAATAACCTTGGTACAGGTGGAATATGAAGTTGAATCTTGCCATGCTTCTGGATCAGCTGATGATGGGTGCATTGACACCAAAAGGATAAGCCTTGACATGCCATTTGGTGGTTATGTCATATATGGTGTTGCACACCAACATTCAGGGGGCTCTGGTTCTGCTCTCTATAGAGAGGTATTTAAATTTCTTGTTTCGACTTAAGACTTTGGGGCCATTTTTCCTCTTTTTTGGTCTCAGGCAAAGTTGCTGTGTGTGTGTGTGCATGCGTGCGTGTGTGTGTATATATACATATATATATATATATATATATATAGAGAGAGAGAGAGAGAGAGAGCCTTGTTAGTTTTATAGTTCTGTTTATATTTATCAGGAATTGTCATTTGAATAGACTTATGCTTTAGCTTCCTTGCCTCAGCTATATTTCCTGGATGTATATGTTACATAGATGAAGTAGATTGTGCATCTGCAGCACCATTTTTTATACTTATGCCATTAATTCGAATTGTCTTCCAAATGATTGATACATTTTTCATCCTAGTTTTTATAATATTGCCCATTTTTTATCGTAGAGGGATGAAATAAAGAGAGTAGTCAGTGTACAATTTCCAGTGGGTATGCCGTGTTAACCTCATGACTCTAGCTGCAACTATGGATCCTAGTATTTAGAAACTAGGCTTGTTTTAGATTGATATAAGGTATTTGACATCTCCTCCGTAAAGACGCTTCTTTCCCTAATGAACGGAAGGGATGATTTATGTTAGATTTTCAATTTTATGTTATCTGGACTGCCTTGGTTACCTGGGCCTTTTAGAGCCCCTTCCCATATATATTTTATATGAATATTAACCACTGCTAGTTCTAAAAAAATTTAGATGTTCGACATGATAATTTGGTGAAATCCAGTAATATGATATCTTCTTATGATAGTAATGAGGTGCACCCGTTTGCGTGTTTGCATGTGGTGAATTCAGGATGGGCAGCTACTTTGTTCTTCAATACCGACTTACGGGGAGGGGGAGGAAGCAGGAAATGAAGCTGGTTACATTGTAGGAATGTCTACCTGCTATCCTCAACCAGGAACTGTCAAGATATCTGAGGGAGAGACTCTGGTTCTGGAATCGAATTACAGTAGTATCAGACATCATACAGGAGTCATGGGGCTCTTCTACATTTTGGTTGCAGACCATTTGCCCAACCCAATGTTGACCTTAGACACTGTTGTTCGAGTAAGTCTCTGATTCTCTAATGGTAAATATTGATGAAGAAAATTCATTAATCTAACTAGAAAAGTGTTGTTAAGCAAACTAACAAGTGTATGAGGTAAAAGAAATTTCTTCTAGTTAATTAAGAGAGGACTATAATCGAGAATTTAAGATCACTATTTACACAAAGCAAACAATTGATGGAGTGCTGGCCAAATCATCATGGTACAATGCAGTCTGGTTGATATGAGCTAACAATTTCTTGATACTTCTTTGCAATGAGGCTTCTTAATTATTAACAACTTTGATTAAACCTCTGATATTCTTATGAAATTGTGATCTGATGCAGGCACAGGACAGTATTATACTGTCAACTATCCTTTGGGCTGTGGTAGCTTTGATGGGTGCGGGAACAGTTATCGGTGTCACCAATGCCATCCGTTATTGGCTTAAACATGAGATGGAAGGTGGCTATGAAGCAATTATGATATGAATATGTTCTTATGAGACTGTTGTATTTACTGCGTTTATAAGTTCCATTAACCTTGTTGTCAAATTAGTGATATATAGGAACTCTATGATAGTTTGAACCTTTTAATATCTCAGTTCATGTTAACATTACATATATGATAAGGAAGCCAAGCCAGTTGTAAAATATTAGATGGGAAAGCTGTTTGAGTGCTCCAGATTGGATTTGGCATTGCCTCGTCTTTTTGCAGTTCTGCTTCTGCATATGCAAATACTGAAAACATAGGCCAACACAAATGGAATGAGTGTCAACAAGCCCGTTGCAGCTTTGTTTGAGCCATGGAAAATTTTATTTACATGTATATATTTAGTGTTTGCATGGCAGCTTATAAGATAATGGAAAAAAATTATCTTAGTGAAAGAAAAACTGTAAATCAATAGCAACTGCGTCATATAAAGTATTAAAAAAATTATAAACAGAAGGTTTTCATTCTAGCTCAATGTAATTACATAAAAAAGAGTAAAACCAATCAATTAGGAATATATTTAGGTTAAACTTAATAGTAATGAAATTTAATAGAAGCAATTGTAAAGAAAAATGTGGATTTGGGTTTGGGTTTGAGAATTGTTGTGTGATCTTTACCGTGGAGGTCATGGAGAATCATAATGGTTGAAATACATAGTGATTGATATCCATTGTATACTACATCTTGAGAATTCATACCTTAGCTAGAGTGTCAATTACGACTATATATATGTGATATGCGAGCCAAAAATGTTGATTCCAGGAAGATCACATTAGAAGATAAAGATTCGTTAAGCTATAATATTAATATGTCATTTTGCATATTTCAGGAAAGATATCAGCCGCAAAATGATTGGTAGGGGAAATCTTAGACAGCTGAACATTAACCTTTTGCCCAATCGCTGCTAGGAAAACTTGAGATTGTAAAGGTTTCTTCGATGCCAAGAGAAAACGTGTAAACAGCCAAAAGAAATGTTGTTGAAAGACGATGGAGAGAAAGATTAGAGCAAACCCTAAAACACTGAATGCGGCCTTAGATGGTGATAGGTTAGTTGGAGTAAGGCTGAGGAGAGAATTAGAATGGAGAGGATTTTATGGAGAATCTCAAGGGAAAGTTTGCCAAAAGTACCAAAGGTCTAAAAGTCCTTATAAAAGTTGAGAGAAATCCTGTTTATGAGGCTCAGGTAAAGGAGTTACGATAGTGTATTGATGAAATAAGAGTTACTATCTTTGTATAATTTAATAGGTATAATGGGAGGTTGTTAGTTAATAAAGTATTAATGTTGGGAGTTAATTAGTAATGGTGAGTAACGAACAAGAGTTCACCACTTGTTCTTAGAGAAAAAGAGAAACACTCGTGTCTCAGGTAAAGGTTAAGTGGAAACCTTTTAACCATTTACGTATCTGATCCACCAAGTCAAACTCTTTAAAACATCCCAATAGTGAAACTAACCCAAGAACCTTCCATATTTTGGGGTTATTTTCACTTTTTCTATGTCAGTGAAGTAGTACAGGTAAAATGTCTTCTGTAGAATACTTCTCAGTGGAGGTGTTTTTTCCATGATAATGTTGTTTTGTAAATAACTTGTTCCATGAGAATACATGAAAATGTTGTTCTGACATAGGTTGTTCTGAATGCTAGTTGTTCAAAAGAAGAGATGTTCTAAATAAGCTATTCCTAGTAAGAGTTGTTCCAAATGGAAATTTTTATCTACAAAAGTTGTTGTAAACAGAAGTTGTTCTCTTCAATAATTGTTTTAAATGCAAGTTGTTTCAAGAAATAGTTATTCTAAACATGAGCTACTTTGGATAAAAGTTGTTCTGAGTAGTTGTTTTGAATAAGAGCTATTCTGAACGGCAACTGTTTTGAACATGAGTTGTTCCAAAGCAACTCTTCCGAGTAATAGCTATTCTAAATAGGAATTATTCTAAACAACTATTTTAAATGAGAGTTGTTCTAAACAATAGTTGTACTAAACATGAGCCGTTCTACTTCAAGTAACAGTTGTTCTGAGCAGGAGCTATTCTAAAACAACAGCTAATCTGAATGAGACCAATTTGGACAACAGTTGTTCCGAACATCAATTGTTTTTGAACAAGGTGTTTCCAAAGAAGAACATTCGGTGATGCAACGCTGGTAAAACAACATGATTACTTATTCTTGATTCCTTTTACTATTCGAAATTGCAATTACTTGTAAAAAATCTTTATTTTCCTCTAAAAAGAGATGAAGAGATGTTATGATAAATAACTAAAATCACATATCTACATTTTGTCCCATGCATGAGAAATTCTTAGGAGAAGAAGTTATCATGCAAGAGTAATGTAATGAAAAATAAAACATAGAACTTGTAAAAATAGCGATAAATTAATCATAATTTTATAATTTGAAAATAGATAATGTGACTCTTTTCACCAAAGAAAAAGAGTGAGGTAATAAAAAAATAAATAAATTGTGTTAAAAAGAAATTTTATGTTTTACTTTACTACCCCTGCATGGAAAGTCTTTTGATAAAATCAAAGATAGTTTCGTACAAACATAAAATGTATTTCTTGAAATTTATTTATGTTAAAAATTATATATATAAATAAATAAATAGATAAACTGGGTAATAAAATACTACCATTGCCTCCCATTAAATCAGACACAAGGTGTAGTAAGCTGTTCCCATTTAAGTCAAGCATAACCTTACCATTCTTAATTAAACGATGCATAGCACTTCATTGCTATGCCATAAAAATTAGCATTTAACACATTATTGTTACACCCTACAACACATGGAGCTATAGTTATGCTAAAAATTACAAATAATTACATAATGTAATGTAATACTATTCTCGAATAATTATGCGTTACATAAGGTAGTGCTAAAAATTATATGTAATAAAAAATTAAAAAAATAAAAAAATAATTAATAACAATAATACTATATTGCTACGGTGCTTTAAAAAACAAGGTGCGGCATACGACTGATACAGCTAAAAATAAGGCGTAACACATGCCTGCTGCACTTTAAAATATATCTTAGTACTAATGACACGATTGATATGAAACTCCTAAAGCAGAAATTCAGTAAAGCTGAGAAGCACTATACAGCTTGGTTACTTGATGCTTTGACTTTTGTAGAACTCAATTCATGATTTAGCATGGGAATTTTCTATGCTTTTTAGTTCATTATTTGATACTAGCCGTGCATTGCAATTTATGTAAGAAACTTGATGGCAATTGAGCAATAAGGAGCTGATTGAATGACAAAGACCCAAGATTAGGTATAGTAGCAGATTGTAATCTTTTTTGTTGAAATCTTAGATTGGTGGACGAAAAGGTAAAGAAGGAAGAGAAGAGAAAGAGTTTCTTATATTTCTTATGTTTTTTATATATTTCTTATATTGTAAAAGTATTAGTACAAGTGAATATTTATATATAAGGAGCTAAATTGAATAAGGAAATAGAAATAATTGACCTAAACTAAATAAGGAAAAATAATTGAGCTAAACTAAATAAGGAAATAGAAATCGATTACTAATTGACATACTAAAATTATGCTAAATAAATTGTCTAATTTATTGTTTTAACAACAAAATTGAATGACTTTCGATAAAATCTATTGTAAAAAAAAATTATGAAAGTGGATTGGAAAAGAGAACTATTCAATGTTGTATCTTAAAAAAATAGTGTAGCAAATGGTTGCAACACACTAAAAAATAGGTAACAGTATGTTGATATTGAGCCCTAAAAAATAAGGAATAACAAGTTGGCATGCTCCACCAAAATATATATAGAGAGTAAGTTATTTCTATTCCCTATAAAATAAGGAATAACGAGTTGTTGTTATATATACTCTAAAAAAATAGAGAACGTACTGTAACTGCACCCTAAAAAATAAGGAACAACATGCTGCTATTGCACCTTAAAAAATAAGGAACAACAAATAAAATTATAAATGTACAATTTCTTTTAGAGAGCATTTCTCTTATGTATGAGTAGTAAATTCGAGTATACATAGGCGTAATACAAAGAAGAGAAACAATGCAAATAATGAGCAAGCAAGCGGCTACTCATTAAAATTGCAGCTAACCATATAATGTAATCAGGGTTTTTTTCTGTTATTTTCTATTGCCTCTTCTTCATACCAAACTCCTCGCTTAATAATAATAATAATAATAATAATAATAATAATAAAACATGGAGCTTTGCTGCAATTATCACCATGGAATGGGCTACAAGACGTCGTCTTAACAAAATTTTAATAATAACAAATTTTTTTTAACAAAACTTGGTCTTAATAACAAAATTGTTTTATTAACCACCATATCAGATTTTAAAGCCTACATATATACATTTAAAGCTAACATAATAACATTTTCAAGCAACATATTAATATGTATATATATAATGTAGAGGGTCTTTTAATGTAAAGAGGAAATATTGTAAACATATAAATAGAATGTTGCCGGGAGACAACGGAAAGAAAAATTGAGTAGACCCTAGAACACTGAGTGCCGCAGCAAGTGGTGGTTGGTAAGGTGGAGTAAAGTTGAGGAGAGAATTAGAGTGGAGAAGACTACAAAAAGAAGCTTAAAGAGAAAGTTTGCCAAATGCCTAAAAATCCTCCCAAGAATTGATCGAACTCTTATTTATAGGGTTCAAAAAAGGAGTTATAGTATTTATGTTTATGAATAAGAGTTACGAAGTTTATATATCTAATGGGTACGATAAAAGATGGTTAGTTACACGAATTAATGTCTTGTCTAATAGGGTTTAAATTACTTGCTAGTAATAGTGAACAAATGTTTATTATTTTCTAAAGGAAAGGGAGTAATACTCACATTTCAAGGAAAGATTAAAAGAAAACCTCTTAATTATCTCCATACTTGATCCACCAAGCCAAGCTCTCCAAAACATCCTAATAGTGAAACTAACCTAAGAACCCTGCTAATTCCAAGGTTATTTCCACTTCTTTTGTTTTGGTGAAGTAGTATCAAGTGAAACATCTTCTGTAGAATACTTCTAGGTAGAGATGTCTTTTTTATAAATATTTATTGTTCCATGAATGACTTGTTCCAAGAAAGAGTTATTTAGAATAAGAGCTATTTCAAATGCCCGCGACTCTGAATAGGAGTTGTCATGAACGAGAGCTATTTTGAATAACAGCTATTTTGAACAACAACTATTCTGAAAATCAATTGTTTTTAAACAGGGCGTTTCTAGAGAAACATTCAGTAAAGCAACATGGTTACTTTTTTTTTTTGAGTTATTTCATTATTTGAAAAAGAAATTGCTTGTAAAATAACTTTATTTTTCTTAAAAAGAGATATTATAATAGATAACCAAAATCAAGTGTCTACATTTTGTTCCTAAAAAAAAATTCTTAGTAAAAAAAAGTTCTCATGCAATAGTAATCGACTGAAAAATACAAAAATGAAATCTACATATCTAAAATAGTACAGTCATCATAATCATGGAAAAGAAAAAAATTGTTCAATAATCCAAATCACAACAATCATAGGAAAATTTGTAATTCTTACTTTATCGCCCCCTGCATGGAAAAATTTATTAATTAAAGAAAAAAATCAAAGAGAGTTCCATTCATAAACCTGTGCTAGAAAAAAAATCCATACTTTACAACTTGGAAGAATATAAGATACTGTGAAAATATTTGCTATGCCAAAGAAACAAATCAATTAATTTTTAAATAAGAAACTACTTATCACTCCAAACAAATACTGACTATATTATTAAAGAGGGAAAAGTTGAAAATTTCTAATCATTACTTTAGAATTTTTAATGTTTTTTATTAGACTATAGACAGGTATACTCTACTTCAGCATTATCGAGGAATAAGAAATAAATGTTTTTTTTAAATGCTAGAAAAAATATTTATGAAATTTATGCATTAAATTGTCTAAGTTAATAAAAATATCAAAATATAGTAATGTTTTTCCCCATTAAATTAGGCGCAACATTGGCATTGCTACCCAATTTAATAAGGCATAATAGACTTCTCGTGCCTACAAAGTAAGGCACAGATTCTCTTAGGGGAAAGTTAACTTCCGGGTCTTGAGAAATCGCTTTGGCAACTCAAGTATTACTAATAAGTAAGAAAAACCAAATTCTTTGACAAAACTTTTCTCAGGACTTGACATTTGTACATGGCATTATTAATATTGTACCATTTGAAAGTGAAAACAGGTCTTAAGTAATTCATCCTTAATAACGATATGACCTTAAAAAATTATTAAAATATAAAGAAATTAAATAAAGTATAGTGCTGAATTCTTTCAAATATATATTTATAAAATATAAAATAAGACTTTCCACAGCTATAAACATTAATTACATATAAGATATGAAAGCAAGTGAGTGAAGTAGAATTGTAACCTGAAGTGTAATACAAAGAATGAAAACGTGATGAAAGGCAAATAATTTGTACTTATTACTTCAGTCTTCATAATCTTGTGTCACACCAGGTAATTCTATGAGATAGTGTTCTTACATTGGCTACATTGTTCAAGATGCTTCACAACACCAAATTTTTAAAGAATTTTGCAGCAGAACTTCACGCTATATAGAAGAGTTTTGCGATATCATTCCCAAATAATTACGAATGTTACATAAAGTAAATACTGCTAAAATTATATGTATTAAAATTTTGTACAAGAAAATTAATAAGAATTAGAAAAGATAGTTAAAAAAAAAAAGATATAAATGACTCGTATGTAATGCGATACTACATCCTAAACTATAAAGTACAACCGTTTACTATTTTAATGAAAAAATGTTATAAACCATCTTTACTCCCTATAAAATAGGGAATAACAAGTTGTTACTACTCCAAAAAATTGTACGCAACAAGTTATAGTTGCATCTTAAAAAATAGGGTGTAACAAATTCATATTATTCCTTAAAAAATAGGGGAAAATAAGCTTTTATTATTCACTAAAAAATAAGAAAACATAAGCTAGCATTATTTGAAAAAAATAAATTATTTGTTTCTCCTTAAAAACTAAGGAATAACATGTTGCTACACCCTTAAAGATAGTTAGGGCGCAGCAAATGCTATTGAGTACAAACAGCAGCCACATGTTGCGTTCAAACATGTAGATGTTCTTTCACACAACACGCGCAGTATGGTGTTCATTTGTTTTAGAAAATTCTTTATTAAGTTTCATGAAAGAAACCGTGAAATATACATATATATTAAAGTGTTAATTAACAGTTGGATTCAAATCCACTAAAGGCTTTATAATCAAGGTAGCTGAAGCATTGAATAGTATAAAAATTTTAATGAAGAATTATAATAAAATTGTTAATTTTTATTTGAAAACCATAGTTTTCATAACCTTCACTAAAGTTTTAGAGAATGCAACTTAAAAATCGCATAAGCTCCTTCATCCTAAAATATAAGGCACAAGGTGTATATGCTGTGCGTAAGAAATTTGCATGCAGCATGCTACTGCATTATTTTAAAAAAAAAAAAAATGATAAATTAATATGTATATTTTTATAATGTAAAGTATATTCTTT
Organism: Adansonia rubrostipa; assembly: GCA_038381775.1. Lineage (NCBI taxonomy): Eukaryota > Viridiplantae > Streptophyta > Magnoliopsida > Malvales > Malvaceae > Adansonia > Adansonia rubrostipa. The sequence continues at coordinate 4,158,276 of JBBYHM010000013.1, forward strand.
TTCTTTAAACTTAAATAAAGAGAATAAATAAAATAATAGGATTTGGAAGAGATTTTTAGGATCTCTATCTAAAGAAGGTAAGTAAATATTTATTATTAAAAATTTTGATTCTCAAAGTCTTATAGAGAGTTACCTTGATACAAAGTTTTATCCTTAAAAAAAAAACCTAGGTTTCTTCAAAAGTTTGAAGCTTAAATTCTCTCAAGACTCTTTGAATTTGTTTGATCAAATAAGCTTCTCAAATACTTAAAACATTATGAGTAAATCTTTAAAAAGTGTTACAATCTAGTAATTGTTTTCGTTATAACTCTTTTTTATCATTTATAATAAATGTGTATCATCGCTTTGAGAAAATAGGGAACAAGGGTTATGGTAGAGAAAATAGGGAATAAACCTTAAAATTATAGAAAAAAACTTAAATTATAAAAGAAAATTTTGATGCATGTAGCACCCTTGGACACTGGAGGCATCCATGAAATTTGACGCTACATTCATTCACCAAATTGGACGCTTTATGCGTTAAATAAGTTGGATGCTGCAACCGTCCAATAAATTGGACCTTTTTTAACAAAAGATGACAAAATCTTTTTATCATTATTATTTATTTGAAGATAATATATATGAGACATATTTTTATGCATATGAATAAGCCATTTATCTAATAGTGACGATCAATTACGAAGAACCTTCTTATGATACTCAGTCTCTTCATTTATTAACAATAGAGATGAGATTCTAGTTATTCAAAATGTTGTTTCCTATATTCCTCTACAGTACAGTTCACAAGAATGCTGATAGTGCTTTTGATACTTTTGCAACTTGTTTGGAAGGGCTTTTACTAGAGTTGATTTTGATATTTTCACTGTTCTGTCCAAACATTTATGGTACTTAGAAAAACATTTATTAAGAATATAGTGTTTTTGGATACCTATTTTTCAGAGTGTGGACTTCACTTCTTATACATTGGATGAGTTGAGAAAAGCTTTAGCTATAGCTAATGCTTTTTGGTTGAGCATTTCTCCAAAAGAGTCAGGATTGATGTCACAGTTCATGGATGATGTTATGATTGTATTAGCACCTGTACATCTAGAACCAAAGCTTTTCTTTCTATAAGAGTTAGTAAAATTCAATTGGAAGTAGAGAAGAAGAAGTTATCGAAAAGATTGCCTCCTTACAAAAAGTATTGGAATTGTAGAATCATGGAGTTAAGTTGCTGAAACAACCAAATGTCATTTCTCAGTTTGATAGTGCTAGCTTTTCTCCATGGAGCGACATAGTTGTCTCTTTTCTTTTATAGTTTCCTTTGACATGGAACGTTGATGTGGATTTAATACTTCTTTGTTTTCATGGTATAAATACATTTCTTTGTTTTGTACAACTAAACATATATTTATATATGTATGCGACCAAGAAAGAACTTTCTTAACTTTACATCAAGGAAAGAATATCTCTCAACTGGATATTCAGGAGATCTATTCATCTTTTGTGAAAATGTTAAGCTACGATCGACGAATAAGTCTCAGCCAAAGTGAGCGATAAAACTACGGTTGAAATAGACATAGTAACGTATAGCAAAAGTATATAAAATTTTAGCTATAAGTAATCTTTAATTTATAAAAAAGAGATAATTCTCAATGTGGCAAGTATAAGAAATAAAATGGCCAAAAATTAAGTTATAAAACTACGGCCAAAGAGTTATTCTCAATTTCATATTAGGGAGATGAACTCTCAACCCAAAAAAAAATACACTTGATAGCAAGTATAAGAAATAAAATGGCTAAAGAATGAGCGATAAGTTACAGTCAATGAGTGATACTCGATTTCATATTAAGAAGATGACTTCTCAACCTAAAAGAAAGAGATCAAACTCTAATATGCATATAAAGTGGCTAAAGAATAAACGAAAAAGTTGTGAACAATGAGTATTACTTAATTTCATATTAGGTGGATGAATTTTCAAACTAAAAAGAAAGAGATAAAACGCCAAAATGCATATAAAATGGCCAAAGAATGAGGGATATAGCTACGGCCAAAGAGTAGTACTCAATTTCTTACTAGAGAGATGAGTTCTCAATCTAGAAAGAAAGGATAAAACTCCAATATTTATGAATAAGATAGTTATTCTCAATTTAGTACCAAGAAGATTAATTGGATACAAAGCATGAATTATAATAGATAGAAGTGAATTCAACATGGTGACCAGTTATGTGGATTCCTCATTTAATTTGATTAAGAAACTTTGTTT
>JBBYHM010000013.1:4162965-4183193 GCA_038381775.1 Adansonia rubrostipa
TTTTTTTTTTAATTATTAGTAGTATTAGTACTTTTTGCATTATGTTTAGGTTAGTTTGTCTTAGATATTGGTACTAATTGTTGTATTGGTTGGTGAAACAGATACAATGCTTGGAAGAGAACGCCGAGTCAATGCGAGGAAGGTGTTTAAAGTTTTATAAAGGATGTCGAAAATACACGTAGGTCGACATTTTTGTTATTGTTTCAATAGTTTGCATACACCATTGCCTCCAGAATTTCGTCTTGAATACAAAACACTGTTCATTAACTAACAATCTCTTTAACTCATGTTTATTTTTAGTGCTGTTAAGTTGTTGATGTCTAGTATTAGCTCCACTATGATAAAGCAGAAGGCAGAAGCCCGTGAAAAAAAAAAAAAAAATTCCTAGAAGAAGAAAAAAAAACAAAAATACTAAAATAGTAACTCATGGCGGTGGAAGCTGCTTGTAAGTTCTAATGCATGGATGCTAATGGTTTCTCAAACAATGGCTTAATTTGCTTTTTCCTTTCATATGTGGTTAAGTGGATCTCCTTTGTGGTTCTGTTCAAGCCTCCTTAAACCTCAGGCCACTTGAGAAGGCTTGAGAATGGGGATGTGGGGAGATAAATTGTTATTTGTTAATTATTAATGTTCTACTTTTAGTTAGGTAAGAGCTGACAAACTGAAGCTCATATCTTGTAACTAGTAAGAGAAGCTGTATTTAGTTGGTATGAACTGTTTAATTGTTTATCTTGCTGGCCAAATGCTTTTTTGCGTGAATTAGCATTACTTCCCTACTAAGGGCTAAGGTATAAATAAAACTCTTAAGTTTGGTGTCACAGATCAAGTTATACAAACACGATCAGGGATAATTACAAAAATAGATTGAGGACATATGTCTTTTCACTTTAAAAAGTAAAAAACCTATACACTTAAAAATTTTCTTTAGCTAATTCTTTTCTAAACACTATTTCTCTCTTTATTTTTTTTTTATTTTTTATTGAAAAAAAAACCTTCATTTTTTTGCCCCATATAGTGCTATTCCCGTTTATAGTGCTGTTGAATGATCTCACATGTTCTATTCCTTCTAAGTACCAGAGAAGGGCTGGGAGAGGGATATGATGTCGACATTGCTTTTGTAAATGCCCTAGAAACTTTTGGAGGGGAGCATAATGATCCTATATGTGTTGCTTTTGGAGGTACACATTCTGGCTTCCTGTACCCCCTTTGAATAATACCTTGAAAATGCTTGCTTTTATTTGCTGTGATTTACAGCTGCCAAGACTATGTCGATTTAAGCATGGTGTTAAATGAATTTATCACATCTATTTTCTTATTCACTTGTGATCCGTTTTTTGTGTAGCCCTCATGTTCTGTATCCTTGTCACTTGAGAAAGGATATGACTTTAATTTTTTTTTTTTTGGAGGACAAATCAATGCAAATTATCTGTATTTCTCAATTTTTGATAAACTGGTACTTAAGAGGAGATATTTAAAAAGAAATATTTTGTTTCTTTTCTTAAAAACAATAATCTTGTTTGGTCAATTTTTTTGTTTTACTAAGCACTTTATGCATTATTATGTAAAATTTGGTATTATGGTTTACTTAAGTTGATCACGCTGATCTATAACCTTCTGGCTGTCCTGGTTGATATATAAAACATAAGTTGGTTTCTAAGTGCTGAAAGTGCAATAAATTGCTCAACATAATACATTAGTGCTACTCTCACTGATGAAATTTACGCTGTGTCCTCAGGCCCAGTCATGACAAAATTCACCATTGCATTGAGAGAAATTGGTACATACAAGGAAGTTCTCCGTTCAGAGGTATTGACTTTTGTGACTTTAGAGATGCCTTGTTAAAACATCATGTATGATCTTTATATTTTATATAGGGTTTTGATTGTTGAATTTGGCAATATGACTTAATTTTGTGTATGATTCACTTCTTAGAGCATAAAAGGTGTTCTCTATTAAGATTTGTAGTCGTAGAACCAATTTCATCTTCAGCAATTGTAGTGTAAATTATGAGTAATTACAAAGAAAAATGATACTGCAGCTCTTAATTATGCACCTAATGACCAACCTTAAGAATTTATAACCAAGAGGAAGCCCGTGATATAATAGAGGAAGGGGATTGGGTTCTTCTCCTCCAGAAACAAATATAAATTTCCAAATCTAAACTTTCAGACTCAATTTAAGGTCTTAACTAACTATTTTAATGATTTCATGTGTTGGATTTTTTCCTTCAACGATTTTTTCCACCTAAATTACTTATAGCATTAGATTGTGGTGTTTGGATCTCACAAAAATGAACCGGGAAGTTGGTCATCAATTATAATTTTTGTGATCTCATATGTTCTTTCATTTCCTTAAGTGACACACAGCACTTTCATTAAAATTTTCTAGCACAATCAATTGTTCTATGGTAGGCCATTTTCTGACAATATGCTTGAGATTTTCTGCTACAATAAAAAAGTTTTTTTTTAGATTGAACTTCCATGTTGTTTCTTCCTAGCAAAATAGTTTATGACATATGGTGAAACATTTTCAATTAATTTACTTCCGTCTTCTAACACTTCTAATTTACTTATGCAGATAGAGCACGTGCTAAATGATAGGTTGCTTCAGTTTGTCAATATTGATCTGCAAGATGTCAAGGTAACATTTATCATGAGATATATGTACCATCCAAGTGCCTATCATTTTAAAGAAGTATGTTGTGTTCTAGGGACAATAACTCGATATTTTCTTAGTTATCACTAGTTTCAGCTCTAAGTTACAGTGTTTTCTTTGTTATCAATTAGGAAAGCAATATTCTTTAAAAATTTCTCCATTCTTCTTTTACTTCTCCTTAATTTATATGCACATTTTCTTTGTTGCTGTTGGAAAGGAGAAAGTTAAAGAAGAGGATGTTGTGGGCGCTTTATTTAATGACATTTGTTTTACCTACATGTACCATTGAGAAGTCCTAGGGTACTTTTGAGAACAGCATAGTGTCATTAGTGTCTTATTGGCCTGCATGCATAGTGCATAAATTTAATTATTCCTTCTCATATTTGCCATAGAGGGATAAGCTTTAAAATTATCTTCTTTTACTGCCTTCTTACCTGGCTCTATTATTGTCTTCTTTTACTGCCTTCTTGCCTGTCTACAAATGGTGTCACCTGCTTCTAGATCACTGCAGACTTGGGTGATCAGCTTCTATCTGAGTTCTTCACTCAAATACTGGAACAACTTGATACATGACGATCTTGGTGATGTTTACTGGCTTCTCTGATTTTTTCTGACCCACTGTTAAACCATTGTTTCAGGATGCCCGAAAACCTTTTGACAAGGCTTCACTTATATATGATCAGGTGAGTTTCAAATCAAAAAGTTGAACACTCCTTTTTTTTTTTTTGCATCTTTTCGATTTTCAATGCTGTAGTAATGAGGATGCCTTTAATCTTTAAGCATCATGATGATTATTTGTCAGAAATTTAAATTTATTGATAAAATTGGTAGAAAAACGCTGCGATCTTGAAGCATATGCAGATCTTGTTGAAAATAGAAAATACCAACAAATTTTGATAGATTATTCCACTTTATAGAACACCATTTCTAAACTTTCCTGACATTGCGTATTGATGCTGCAGTCAAAAACCATAATGGCGAAAAGTGGCAATAGGAAACAGGGCCCTTGCAAAGTTTGTCTTATATTTGATCCTAGAATCTTATACAGAGTTAAAGTCCATCCCCAAAATGGAATGACATGACATAGAGCCCCTGTTTGGTTGTTTCCTTTGCTACCTGCTTTTGGTTTCTGAAAGCATATGGCAAAAGGCGTGTTTGTATAAAAATAACCGATGATATTTTAAATGATTATAAATTAAAAATGAAGGTTTGCAAATGTCAAAATGGATGATTTTTTTCTATGAAAAATATATTTGAAAAGCATATTACACTTTAATTGTTTTCTTATTTTTAACCAACAATGGGTTTTTTAGCAACTTTGATGAAACAGGTCGCAATTAGCCAAAGCAACAATCAAGTAAAGATAAATTGTATGTTCTTGCCAATTGACAGTAATCATTGGATATTCTTGTCAGTAATGCACGCATAAGAATTCCTTTAGGATTGAAATAACTAGGCATTATGAATTTGAGAAATGGACTATCTTTGTAAAGTTAGTGCTTTATAACATTCTAGCTGGTATATTCTTAACGGCGGTCATCGCTGTTGTTCCCCATTTTGCCACACAGGCGCGAGAGAAGTTTCTGTCTTTAAGGAAAAGCACTAGGATGGATGTAGCTTCTGCCATAGAGGAGGTATGTACAGTATTAACTTTTTCTTTACCCGAAGATTTATTCTACAAGTGTATAAATTGTTCAACTATATTGTCATGGTTAACCATTATCTTTTAAAATCTAATTTGGTAGAGAGACATTCCAGGAATTGCATGCTGCTAAAACCTCATATGAGCAAGCCCGCTTACATCTGGTAAGTTATTTTTGCCTACAAATGCATGTTTCGGTTTTATATGCATTTGTTTACTCAAAGCTGTAAATGTACATATTCTGCTATGTCCAGGTTAGTGCTCTATCCAAGTTTGAAGCCAAAAAAAGGTTTGAATTTTTGGAAACTGTTAGTGGGATGATGGATGCTCACCTACGATTCTTCAAACAGGCATGGAAAATGTCATATGATAACTTGTTTTTTCTTACAATTGTTATCTTTTTAATATGTTCAACTTCTGGACCCCTGTTCTTTGCAGGGATATGAACTCTTACATCAGATGGAACCTTTTATTAACCAGGTTAGTCATATTAACTTTTCCTCCTTTAAGATGAAATGAAAAATTAATTTGCTACACCTTTTAAGATTATCAAAGGTGTGAAGATTTCTTTCATCCAGTTGATAACTGCTTTAAAATAGAAAATAAATGGAATGAAGCTGCTAAGCTATCCGCCAACACTTTTGAAACTACAAAAAGTAGATGAGAAGTGCTGCAAATTTTTTGTACAACACTTATGGCATCCTCCTCCTGGTCCAATGAGTAAGCAATTCCTTGGAAAACTTTGAATGATTTTCTTTCCCGAGGAAATATATGCATCTTTTTTTCTCAAGTTTTCTGCCAATAAAGTTTACCTTTAGGTTCAAACCATACGCCAAGGTTACCTTTCAAAACGTTCTTCAAATTTGAGAGGTGACTGGAAGAGAAGGTTTTTTGTTCTTGATAGTCGAGGGATGCTGTACTACTATCGTAAACCGTTTTCCTGCTCTTCCGTAAGTCACTAGATGGAAGATCACCTATAATAAGATGGATTGTAATTGTTTCCTCTTTCTTTTTTCCCCATGCTAAATGTTACTCATTCAGGCAGCTGGAAGTCAGTCTGCTATACAAAGGAGTAGTTCTTCTGAAAGTGCTCCTGGGCTGTTGAGTCGATGGCTTTCTTCTCATTACCATGGTGTTGTAAATGATGAAAAATCTGTTACACGTCATACTGTGAACCTGCTGACATCGACAATCAAGTTTGATGCAGATCATTCAGATTTAATGTTCTGTTTTAGAATTATCTTGCCAACAAAAATCTATACATTGCAGGTATTTGTTCACTACTTCTATTTCACGGTGAATACATAACTGATGCTTTTGTTCGTGACACTTGACTTTTTTTTTTTCTTGGGAATGTTTTGTGACTATTAAATTTGGAAATGCTTAAATTAGCAGTAGATCGTTAAAAGTATTCTCTTGGAAATGCAGGCAGAGAATGCACTAGACCAAAGGGATTGGATTGAAAAAGTAACTGGAGTAATTGCTTCATTATTGAGTTCCCAAACACCTGAGAAGGTAATTGACTGAAGTTTATTGTAAAGAAAATAGGGGCAAAAGCACGAATTTCGCCTTCTTTCTTTTTCCTTAACCAAAAAATAAAATGATATGTGCATTTGTTTAATAATCTTCAAAAATTATGTTCTTGAATTTGGAAAAGGGGGCATTAATCAAATGTTCCTCACTACATATCCTCTGATTTCTTTGTCTATGAAAATGATCATACGACATTTGTTTCAGTGTCTCCCTGCTTTTTCCATGGGAAGTGGTGATAATTGCTCTGCTAATGATAGCAGTTCACTAGCAGATTCCCCTGATGCTTATCAGACAGTTATTGGGCAACATACATCTAATATGGGCTCCTGTGGAAGTCATTTAGATATATCTAGAAGTTTGCAGCGTCAAAAATATTGCGCAAAGAGTGCAAAGCCAATCGATATCTTAAGAAGAGTAGCCGGGAATGATAAATGTGCTGATTGTGGTGCACCTGAGCCAGAGTGGGCATCTTTAAACCTTGGTGTACTTATATGCATTGAATGTTCTGGAATTCATCGCAATCTTGGTGTACATATATCAAAGGTATGTCATATACATGTGCTCAGGGACCCCTATGTTTTTCTATGACAGGATATTGGCAATTCTTTTAATATCATTTTAAAAAAGATATGACATGATATTGTCTGGTTGATTAGACTTTCAACTTGTTAGCACAAACCTTGCAGGAGAGCTTTATCTATTATCAACAATTTATTAAAGATATAGAAGGATCTAAATAAGGAAGTATCTTTCTTTTTTGTTTGTAGGTGAAAATATTTACATTATGAATCAAGTATCTTGTGAAATATAATCGGCAAGATATGTTTCAATGTCGAGAATCCCATAGTTCACTGAAGAATCAGGAATACCTAACTGATTATAGGGATTTTGAATCCCTTTAATGGATGTTAAGAAAGTTTTACAGTGACAGACTGCTGTTGAGATTTTGAAACTTTTTAGCATTGGAATAATAAGAGCTAAGGACGAAAATTAAGCATGCTGCCTCAAACCAATCTTGTTTTAGCTTTTCTATTTCTGAATGTAATACTTTATTTGTTGTTTCCATGTGTCCCTTAGACATACATTGTGGTTTGGCCCATATGTTCATTTTTTACTTGTACCTCTACTCTAAACTAACACATTTTCCTTGAGGAAAGCAAAGGATCATGCAATTTTTATAGTGCATTAGAAACTATCTTAAGAAAAGTTTCTGAATATACTTGGAAGATGCAAAAGATAAAAACTGAAGATTACTTTTTTAACCATTTTATCTGGTTCGTCAATATAAAACTAATTTTTCTTCGTCCAAGGACTCGAAATATTTTGTTGGTCGGGATTCTTTAGGAGTTAGACTGGCTATCATTTTTGTCTTATATTCATGCATTCATTCTTTGCCTTATGCTCTTTTTTTTTTTTTCCTTTTTTTTTTCTCTGATTGCCCATTCATGCAGCTTTTATATAACCTCCTACTACAGGTAAGATCACTGACACTTGACGTTAAAGTGTGGGAACCGTCTGTCTTGGCTTTGTTTCAATCACTGGGCAATATCTATGCAAACTCGATCTGGGAGGAGTTATTGCACTCGGGAGATACAAGCACTACTATGCCTGTTGGGTAAGTAAAACATATTTGATCTGACGGGAAAATTCTTCCTACAATGATATGTTTTTACTTCTTGGTGTAGTTCTTCAAGGTCTGATGGACATAAGCAGCTTCTTACAATGAAGCCTAGTCACGATGACCCAATTTCAGTGAAGGAATTATTCATTCATGCAAAGGTATTGGCCTGAATTATCTAGTTTCTTCCTCTTGGTGTTTCTTTCACTTCTTTTTTAAAATGAGAATGCCTCAATGTTTTTTGCTTAACTGGCTTTAACTCTGCAGTTATTAATTCTTGGTTATAATTTATGACCACATGTTAAGATATTTGCAATGTTTATATCATAACTTTGTAGCATATGTTGTTTTAGTTAAAGGGGTTTTCTTTTTCCATGAAGAGCTATTATTTGAAAAAGCCACGACATCAGAATCAAATTATTCGAAAATTATCAACCTGCACACTAAATCCATTAGCTAGTGCCATTCCCTGAATTCATTGCCCTTTTTCAAAATACACCACCTCTACAGAGACTGTTGCTAGGTAATTTTAACCAAACATTGACTTCTAGGCTCACTTGTGAGACCAACGATTCCTGTAAGTGGTCCAACTGGCACCTGAAGATACTTTTGAGCATTTCAATTTGGAAGATACGTGACTTATAGCACATAGCAAGAATAGATGGCATGAAAGAAGAAGAAAGAGCTAAGTTGTAGCGGACTGCTTGCCAAAGAAAGAGGAAATCTAGGACTTGGAAGTAACCTCTTCACTCTTCATTTCTCTTCTGGAAACTAAGAGAACTGCATCCAGGACAATGACTAACTTCTCGAAGAGATGAAAGCACTCATGTAATGGCATCAAAGAATCATTGAGAGCTCTGCATAATTATATTTGATACACAGATATACGGGAAAGGAGACCTCTGCAGTAAATCTGGGTATCTGCTAGACATTGATTTTTTAGGCTGGCCATTTATGGACAAATCAAAGCTTGCTCTTAGGATCCAATAGCTCTAGTTGACCATGCTGCTTCTGGATCTTCTTGTTTTGTTATTTAAATTTTAAAATCAGACTCCATTTTTTTGTGATCTGTTCACTGTTTAAATCTGTTCTTTTATTTTGTAGCCCTTTCTGTTTCCTTTTTCTTCTGCACTTTTGATGTATTTCTTGGAACCTCATCTACAACTTTTTTTCTTTTCCATCTTTTATCTTGCCCTGAGAGTCTGATTGCAGCCTAAAATTTTCTTCCTGAGCATCAATATTTCAATTACATATTCTGCTGTTCAGATGTGCTAGGATGAATAGTTGTTTGACCTTTTAGTATACTTCATAATTTAATGTTCAAGTTGTCACGATTTTCTTGCGTCCATCTTAAAACAATGCATTTGGTAGGCAACTGTATGCCTGTGGCAATGGGTTTAATGATCTTTTCTTCTGGATGTAGAGTTGACAATTTCTGATTATTTCAGTATGCTGAGAAAGCTTTCGTTTCTAAGATAAAAGACAATCAGCGTCCCCTTTCAGTGGCAGAAGAGGTGTGGGAAAGCGTTCGTTTTAATGACCAAAAGGCTGTGTACCACCACATTGTTCGTTCTGAGGCAAATGTCAATACCATTTAAGGGCATGCATCATATTGTACATCCTCATCTCTGTCCAGATTAATGTAGTGGAAAAAACTAAAAAATCTTTTAATTACGACTCTGCTTGCTTTGCAGTTAACGCTCTGGACCAGTCGTCAAGATATTTGAACTCATTAAATAAAGATGAAGATCAGATCGAAAAGGAGTATTCTGACGGTTGTTCTCTACTTCACCTTGCCTGTCTAACCACCGACATTGGCATGGTGGAGCTGCTCCTTCAGTATGGTGCAAATATAAATGCGTCTGATTCAAGAGGTCGGGTGCCACTTCATCTTTGTATCATTGACAGGAATTCTGCAATAGCAAAATTGCTTCTTACAAGGTGATTTGTCATTTTCCTAATTTCTACTTTTAGGAGATCTTTCTCTTTATTGTGCTCAGAACAGGTAGAACTTTTTTCTTCAGCATTTTTGCCTATGTAGCTCCGATTCTTTATTTTTCTTAAAGTACTCATGTCCGACGCTTATCCAGACACGGATACGAGGATTTGACTCTCCAACTCCAAGGTCCCTCCAAATACTCACACCCAAGCCCAAGCAACTTAAATTCGTGCTTTCAGCATGGTGAACATGAAAGTGCTGGATATTCAATTAAGAAAATATTGGTTTAATGCTTTTGGTGACCCGTTTCATTCAATAGTTGCAAGAAGGTTATTTGCTTATTAATTTCCCTAGGTTACATACATCTGAATTTCTGGCCTATTTTTTTTTCCTAATTATTTTATCATGGGGGAATCAGTATCGTACACCATTTCCGAGATTACGAATATTACTCTACGAGTGTAGCTGTTACTTCAAAAACATCATTTTTATGATATGATTTTCTGCAGCTCATAAGTATCTGGACTTTAAATTCATAAGATACGGAATTTCTATATTTCTGATTAAGCCAGGACATAACAAATGCTATCTCAAGTCTCAACAGCAAAATTTTCCCGTGTTTGAGTTTTATAACCTTTCAGTCGAACGTTTAGGGTTTTTGGGTTTAGTAGAAAATACACATTTTGGTCAGCTTCCCTGGTGCTTTGAAAGCAACTGACGGTTCCAAAATTGCAGGGGAGCAGATCCACATGCTGTAGATGGAGAAGGCAACACTGCTCTTCAGCTTGCATCAGCATCAGGTATCGATGATAATGAGGTTTTGGCTATCTTAACTGACATAAACTGATAGTATAGTAGATCAGAACCCAGAAGCGAACTGAAAATAACCCCGAATGGAAGAAATCAATAATGACCTTTCGCCTAATACTTGGAGAGATTAGGGCTGAACTTACCATACAAGTTAAAAGTTTGGCTCACCAAGTTGAAACTGCATCGTAATTCATAGGTTTCTTCAAGTGTATGTATTTCCTCCCATCACCATCTAATTACTTCCTTTGGGTGCTCTGTTATAGTAGCTATGTTATATACGTATATATCTTATTTGAGGATTGCGTAGCTTAAGCAAAATTGCAAAGAGAAAATGTGTCATAAAACACAAGCTCATGCACATATGCGTGGGCAAGTTGTAGTCATGAGAGAACATGATTTTTTTTTTATTATTTAGACGGAAAGTGATAATTCAAGTATAAAAATACTCTAATGTTTTGTTTCTTTTATGATCCATTTAAGTCTTCAAGACAATTTAAGCATTTGTTTCTTTTTAAAACCAAGTCAAGCATCGAAGATGTAATTTTTAAGTTTCAGATTTTAAAAAACCAAAATACTAAATATCTATAATTTTTTCCAAAATTGAATCAAATTAAACTGGTATCACCTGACCATATAACATGTTTACTCATGCATACATGCCAAAAGATTACCTGGCCGTCCCTCCATCCCAAACAGGGCTTAAGATATCGGGTTAGGATTCATAACCACCTGCAACATTAGTGAAGAATTTAACAGTTTATCCATTTACACCCAGAAATATAAATTAGCAAATGCAAAAAAATACAAAAAGGTAAATACAGCCTCCCCAGATGCTAGTAGAAAAAGCATGTTATTTCTCAAGGACCATTTATCTGACAGAAACCTAAGCCCTAACATCCAAAAAGAATGCCGGAACACAAGAATGAAAACTAATACTTTTTGAGAGCAAAAATATCCAAAATTGATTGATCAAGTATTGGACCATGGCTTCAGAAAGCAAGAGTCACCCTTCTCTTACTTAGATGTCACAAAACCATGAAGACGGTCTTTAAACCTCCAATAATCCTCGCATCATCGATATCAATACTTACCTTTGAGGTGTTAACAATGTAACAAAAACTTGCTTATTCAACTTTAACGATGTAAGTTAGTAACCATCATTGACCTTTTTCTGAGTGTGCTGATCGGCTGAAGCTTCCACTTTGATAGGAAGCATTCAGAAATGACTAGTTTCCAAATGGCTGCAATTCGAATACAGCACAATTTCTAAGCCTGGCTGAGTTAGTCTACTGTAGCACAGCATGCGCCATCTCCCTTGGTTGATTCTGTGAAGTTTTATCTGAAGGGTGAAGAAAGATCGGATGCTCTAGTTTTCTTCTCCGGTAATCATGGTTACACTTGACAAGCAGCTCCGCAAGTCGCTTGCTTGAGGGAGTTGCCATGGCTCACTAAGTTTGCATCATCGTGATCTTTATCGATTAAACTATTTACAGTGGTGGAGTATGGAACCCATCCAAACTGGACCAAACTCTCCAGAATCCTTTCTGCTTTCTCCAGACTTCCTTTATCGTGAAAACCGCGAACTAGCTTGTGACATGTAATTGGACTGAGCTTAAGTCCTTGCTCTGCCGTTTCTTCAAGTGACTTTAAAACTTCAGAAAAGTCCTCTCTTTTGCATACAGCATCCAGCAGCAGAAAAGACGGTTCTTTATCGAAGAGAGCATCCTTCAATAATATTTCATCCAACAGCTTCAATATTCCAATCAAATTATTTTCTTTCAAGTATGCATGAGCAACAAGACCATAGATTATTTCATCAGGTTCGACCCCATTTGCAGCCATTGCCTCAAAAAGAGCAAACATCTCAGCCCTCCTCCCTAATCTGCTGTAACCATGTAAAAGCAAGTTGTAAGTTACAACATTCGGAACCAGATTCCTCCTTTGCATCTCCAGAAAGAGATTTTCGGCTTCTTTCATCTCTCCTGCCTTGCAGTGATAGTCAATCAGGATCGTATAGGTTATATGATTCGGTGTGATACACTTATCAACCATGTCTTCTAACAGCCTGTTAGCTTCATTTGGTTTCCCTGACTTGCATAATCCATCAATCAATGCATTGAAAGAAGAGGTGGAAGCAAAGCCCTTCTGCACCATTTCGGAAAATAAAGAGACAGCCTTGTCCAATTCACCTTCTTTACAGCATCCATTGACAAGGGCACAATAAGTAAAATTATCCGGTGGAACACCCCTCAAGGGCATTTCATCCAGTAACAGAAATGCCTGACTTAAATTTCCGGATTTGGAATATCCATCTATAATCATAGAGTAACTCTTGGTATTAGGTGCCAAGCCCTTCTGTGAGATTTCATTAAACATCTTCCTTGCTTGCTCAGTGTCACCTGCCTTACAAAGACCATCGATCATCGTGTTATATGTGACAATATTGGGAGCAATGCCTTTTTGACACATCTTATTATAAAGATCGAGAGCTGCCTCCATATCACCCAGCTTAGAAAAGACGGAAATGAGAGAAGTATAAGTGAATACATCAGGCACTATACCCTTATAATCAAGTTGAGAGAAAAGATCCATTGCATCATTAATTCTACCATTTGTTGCAAGGCCATGGATGAGCACAGTGTAAGTCTTCACATCAGGGAGCAAACCTTTTTCAGACATGCACTTAAATGTGGAAAGAGCCTCTGTTATGTTTCCCACCTTGCAAAGGCTGTTAATCAATGCCGAATATATAGCATTATTTGAAGCTATACCGTAACCTTGCATCTCTCGGAAACACCTTTCTACAGCCTCCATTTCCCCTGCCTTAGCATAACCATGGATGAAAGCCCCATACGTATGTTCATTAGGTTTCAATCCCCTGTTGACCATTTCAACTAAGAATCTCCTTGCTTCGTCCATCTTTTGGGCCTTACATAAGCCACTTATGAGAGTATTGCAACAAAAGATATCCGGCATTACCCCTTTCTCCATCATTCTGTCTAGAATCCTCCTTGCTTCTTCAAATCTACTTTTCTGGATATGACCCTTCATCAGATTTGTATACATAACAACATTGGGCTTCAATCCTTCCTTAATCATTGCCTCCAAAACATAATTAGCTCGTTCAAGATCTCCACAATGGCAAAGGCCACTAATTATCCCATTATAAGTGTAGACTGTGGGTGTCAAGTTGCTCTTTTTCATCTCTTCAAACAGTTCATAGGCCTTGAGAAAATTTTGTTGCCGACAATAACTCTCAATCAAAATGCTAAATGTTTGTGCATCAGGTGCGGGGCCTGTCAAAACCATCTCATTGAACAGAGCTTTTCCCTTCTCCAAGTCACCAGCCTTACAAACACCACTAATAAGTGCATTATATGTGAACACGTTCAATTTAATCCCACAAGCAACCATCTCATCCTTGACTCGGAAAGCCTCAGCCACACTCCCTCGTTTCATGAACCCGTCGATCAAAGCCGTGTAAGCAAAATGGTTAGGATTTAAACCAGCACAACGCATTTCTGTCATCATCAATTTTGCTTCCCGAAATCTATTCTCCCTACAAAACCCGTCAACAACCATATTGTAAGTATAAGCATCAGGGATGAAACCCTTTTCAGGCATGGACTTCATCAACTTCAATGCTTCATCAATGGAGCTGGCTTTACACAATCCACCAATCATAACATTATAAGTAACCAAGCCAGGACTACATCCCTTCTCCTCCATCTCGATAAGCACCCTTTTCGCTTTCTCGATATCCCCAACTCGACAATAAGCATTAATCACATTGGTAAAAGTATAAACATCAGGCACCAATTTAGCATCTATCATCCCATTAAAAACCTTCCAAAACAAATCCAACCTATTTAACTTCAGCAAATCGCCTAAAAAATTATTACAACAAACCAAACCAGGCAAAATCCCACCGTCTTTAGCACCCAAAAAAACATAAACAGCGTCGTCCCAAGAACCCATTTTCTTATAACAATCAATCAAAATCTCCAAAATCCCTACATCATACCCTTCATACTCATTATAACAACTTATAATTGAACCCAAAATGGCCTGAACAGGCCTCCTAGTCCTAACCATCTTGTCTAAAACCATATTGGCATCACGAAACAGCTTTGAATTACATAAAGTAACTGCTAGAAACGAAAATGAATCCAACTTTTGAGGGTTCGGGAATTGGTGACTTGCCCAGTTGAAGAAATTAAGGAGGCGTTTGGGATCACGAACCGAGTTTTGGAGAAGAACAGAGTGAACCATTTCTGGGTTTAGCTTGCTTCTCAATTCTGAAGATGTTTCAAGGAGGCGTTTCCAGTCATTCTTCGAGAGGATCGAAGCGATTTCCACGGCTTCGGCGTCGTTTGGAGCTGAGGTACAAAGAGAGGCCGATTTGAGACGAGAGAGTCTCGCTTTTGTTAAACAACAAAGCCTTCGTTTTGAAGTTAATCGCATTGTTTCGAAGGGTTTTCGAAGTGGAAAAACAAAATGGCGAATTTTCACCAAGGAACTCCGATTTTTGTCTCCAAAAAAGAAAACACACAAGACCCGCTTTGCGAGAGAAGGAAGGAAAATAAACACCGAGGAAGGACAACGTTTAGAAAAACACTTCGATGGGCTTTGAGCATCAAATTTCTGGGTATTTTGGCCCATAATTTTGGGCTAAAATAATGCAAATACCCATGTATTCAATAAAGCTCAAAGTCTGGCCCTTTCAATAAAGTGGGTCATTAGGTTATAGTTCACCGCAACAACCGGCATTTGATTCAATAATTGATGTATAATCTTCTTATAATTTTTTACTTTTAAGAGTTAAATTTGAGTTTTTTTTCTCTAAATAAAAAAGAAACAGATAGCCCATTGTTTCACTCTTTCTTCCTTTTTTAAAGGTTTTCTTTAAAAAAAAAAAAATAGAATATCATAGTCTCAGGAACAGAGGCGTTTATGATCGGGCCAGGTCATAGATCGAAAATTTTTTTATTTTATTTTCTAGACTCGAGTTAGGGAAGGAGCCCATTTCACTTCAAAATAATATTAAAAAATAAAAAAATTATTTTTATATTAATTAAATTTAAATAAAAAATAATTTTATTATTTAAATAATAATTTAGACTAAATTAAACTGAATTAAAAAAATTTTCATATCTAAACTTGATTCTACATGGATAGTTTGACCCATGAACTCACTAATCCTCCGAAAAGAATGATGGGATGGGTTTCGGACATATAAATAAAGGTCTCCCTCGTCCAATTGATATAGCTTGGGCTGGATATTTGAATTCGTGACATAGAGACGAAGCTAAATTGGGCATGAAATCTTTTGCTTTTTAATGAAATAAAGCGTAACATGAAACTTCGAATAGTCCATATGAATCAAGTGACATATTAAAAAAAAAAAAAAAAACCAATTCTTTCGGAGTCCCATGTCGGAGCAAATTACATCAGGGCGGGCCCCATCCATTGGACAGATACTTGCCTTGCTTACTTCAACTGGGACATTGTAGTTATTTTCAGGGCTTATCCATTTATGTTAAGG
Organism: Adansonia rubrostipa; assembly: GCA_038381775.1. Lineage (NCBI taxonomy): Eukaryota > Viridiplantae > Streptophyta > Magnoliopsida > Malvales > Malvaceae > Adansonia > Adansonia rubrostipa. The sequence continues at coordinate 4,178,708 of JBBYHM010000013.1, forward strand.
GAGCATCACATGTTTTTGCTTTAGCAAAAGGTTACTTTACATGTTTACTCAAAGTTTTTAAGTCTTTAATCAAATGTCAAATTTGAGACAAAAGTAGCAAATTTCATGCAACGTAGATAGTTGGTTTTGTTAAGTCCCATAATAATTCCCTCACTTAAACGAGCCATAGTTATACCAACCGACCGAATCTTCGGCTTTCAGAAGCCATATTATCTGGACTAAGATGAATATTGAATATAAATATATATCCGTCATGTATATACTCAACTTTTTCATATATTCGGAAGATCATATTCATATCTAATACTTGCGCAGAAAATGTGTCAAACACAAGTGTTTAACTCATATACTTTAAGCAAAATGACAAATCCAGATAAGTTTTTTCCACCAGCACCAAGCACCCTGCTGGCTACAGGAGAAATGAGTTTGTTCAAATGATATATATATTCCAAATGCATCACTCATGAGAGGCTTATCCTAAGTAAATGGCCAGAAATGGAAACAAAGAACAAGAAATATAAAAGCAGAAGTTTATCATAAAAAGCTGAAAAAGATTTGAGGATTACAGACTTTCAGTTCTTCCAAAAGCTTAGTCAACGACGAGTTTCACATGTTCAAACTAATTTAAAGCTTCCAGGTTCCTTACGAATTTGATCTGGTGGCAGAATAAGACTCGTAAACACTTTGAAACACAATGCAATTGCTTGCTACCTCTTACCTCTGAGAGATGCAAATCTGTTTACAGTTAAGTTACAGTTACTGAAGAAAGCTTATATCATGTTGTGGAAGCCAGCTGAATCCAAAAGTACAGCTTTGATCTGCTCAGGATGGAGGTCTTGCCCTTCCTTGCATTGCTGAAAAATCGAAACACACCAATGAAATGTCGAAAGCAAACAATAAATTCTTGAAAAAAAAAAAAAAAAAAACTAAAATGATACCCTCTTCGTATATAGGTTTTGACAAGTTCATATATTCGTGTTGTGTTCTTTGATAGTTTTCCGTTTCATGCTTTACTTATGTTTTATGTGTTGGGTTCGTGTTGTGTAATTGTATTGATCCAAAAGTGCCAGGTCTTTAGCTCCTTTACGGGATTTAAATGGATCAAAGTGTCATGTATCTTACACTACTTTAGTCCTAAATTATCTTTAGACATTCAAATGACCAGGTTGAAGCAATTACATGGTTCGAGCTTTTTCATTTGTCGCTTTATGGGAATCAGGTGAGTTTAACAAGACACACCATCACCACTGCTTTAAACATCTGGTGTGAAGTTTCGGATTTTATAAGCAAATGGGAAACTTTATGATGGTTGGAAAAATGTACCTCAGCTCGAAAGATATCCATTGAAAAACCATTGAAACAGCTAATGACTGCTTGCTGGATGTCAAGCCCAAGGTTGTCCAAAGCCCTCATTGTTGACAGCAAAAGACCTGGTCGGCGGCCACAAAACATGTGGATATTTACAGCTTTTCCTTCTCTCAGCCTTACCTCAACCTATACATACATCAAATTTTAACAACCGAATCATTCAAAGTTCTAAATCACAACAGCTATATCAGTTAGTATCACAATCCGGAAAAAAATTTACAATGTGACTAAAATCTAATGACACGACATGCAACCCTATAAAGCACGATGGAAAGAGAAAAATCTGTGACCCACATTCTCCATTATGCACCTATTGACTGATCACAGGTGTTACAGGATAAGCCTACCAATTCATGACTAGTTAAATACTGATCTTGCTAAGATTCAGAAAGACTTAACTATATTGTGGCAGAAACAATATTAAGTATGCTCAAAACAAGCATTAATTTAATAATATACGAGCTTACCCTCGCTGGCTGCCCATTTGGACTTGGTAATGAACTGGGGCAAAGTTCATCCTTGATACGATTGGGCAAGGTAGCCGGAGTAGGCGTCAAAGGATTGAAGCTGGTTGTAGGTGTCAGGGAAGAGCTAGGAGGGTTCGATTCCAATTCATTGTGGAGGTCATTGATCCTTTGCAGAAGTTCCTTCAGGTACTCAATTGCATCCCCGAGAATCGAAGCTCTATCCATCTATTAGTAGAAGGATAATGTAAATCATACTATATCTAAGAAGCAAAATCGAAAAAAATATGAACCTTGAAAACCCTTTCTTTGCAAGTAAAAGTAACATGTTTTTATGTTCATGTCGGGCCGGATTAGAAGTTAAATTGTGAAGTCAATTAAGTAAAACACAAAAGAACACACTTATCACAGATTCTATAGGTTCATTTGAAAGAGAAACGATGTTTATAATCCCCTTTCATTAATCAATGAACAGCAAAAATTTAGTATCATCCATTATCTGTGTCTATGGCCATACATTTTCAACACTAATATCACGGATTTAAACCACCAAAGCACTGATGAAAACCATAAACCACCCCCGAAAAACTCCAATGTGGAAGAATGGCAAAAGCAAGGAGAACAAAAGATAAATAGATCGGGCAAAGTGAAAGAACAAGCAGTGTAAATCAAAAGGGTAGAAAAGCTGGGGCAAAACAGGAGTTAACCACCAAAGACTAGAGAAGGGAAACCGAAACCGAAACCAAATCCGAACCCGCCTAGGAAATGAATCTGAGGCTATGATGTTACTATTTTGCTGCTCTTCGATAGAAAAGCAAAAGGACAAGATAAGAAAAGATCGAACTTTTACATATGGATGACATAAAAGAAAATTACTTCCTGAAATGTGGTCCAAAGAAATATGGTGAAATTTAAAACACTCCTACCAGACCTCCATGTGAGGGAAATTAATGCTTTTGAGAGAACATATAAAAACAAAAGATGCCAGTCATTCACATAATCCAAAAATTGCCGCCAAGAAAACAAAAAAAAACAAAGAAAAAGCTAGAATATTTGATGTTTCTGAGGATCTAAAACAACACAATTAGTTCATTCATGGTACTCGAATTCACGAGATAATATACTGAAAGGAAAACACGAAAGAAAAAAGGAAAAATTCTTACTTTGCTAATCTTTGGAACAACGGACCGCAACATGTAAAGCCTATCGTTGAGCTTCTTTCGACGGCGCCTTTCGGCCATCAAATTCTTAGCAGGAAGCCCTTTCTTTTTACCCTTCTGATCACCTCCTCCAGTAACAGCGCTGTTTGCATTTGAGGTATTCCCACCATTTTTAACAGTTTCATCCACCTTGGTGTTCTCAGTAAACTCATCTGAATCGTAATTTAAAGCAGACCCATCGATGCTCGCATCTTCTAGATCATCTCTACCGTCAATTTTCCTCTTCTCATTCTCTTCACCCATTTCTTTCTTCCCTTTATCTCCCTCAATTCCGCTCGAAACATTAGCCTTTCCTCCGCCTATCAACCCGAAATTCGGTCCATTATCAGCTGAATTCTTCCTCAAAGCAGCTCTTTTTTGGAACAGAGTAGGTTGTGCTCCGACTGAAGGGAAACTTTCTAGTGGCCTTAACAACTTAGACCTCTTTAAAAACAAAGCATTTCCAGTGTTTTCATCAAACCCTTGAAAGCCGGAGAACCCAGCACCATTTTCCGGTAGCTGAACCATCCGAGAACTCGAAAACTGAGTCTCAGGACACAAATTACTAGTGTCTAACTGATTACCATGGCTTAAATCAGCGAAACTACCCAAAACCCCAGCACTTCCCCTGTTCAACAAAGTAGTAGCATTTGTTGCTTGGTTGTCAAGGAACCCAATCTCACTCAAATCAAAACCATGGTCTAAAGGGTTATTAGAAACAAAATTAAGAATTGAAGCTAAGTTTGGTTTTGGTTGCAAATAATACTGTACCTGCGATGGGTCAAGATTGTTGAAAACAGAGGAAGATGGTGAACATGAAGATGAAGAATCCACTGGATAATGATGGTGATGATGATGATGATGCAAAAGATTATCTTGATGATGGTCACCAAGATTTTCCAAAAATGAAAGGTCTCTAATATCTTGATGGCTTGAAATACTGTTGTTTCCTACGTACCATTCATCTTCCAACATGGATTTGATAGTTGATAAAGAACCCATCACTTCTTTATCCTCCATTAAAACACTACTGCTATTATTATTGTTGTTGTTGTTGGTTCTGTTCCATGAAGCTGAATCCTCATCTTCTTTATCTTCCATCCAAACAACACCGCCATTATTAACTCTTGAAAGCATGGCTTTTCGGACAACCCCTTGGATTGAAAAACTTGGTTTTTCTTTCTTTCTATTTGGAAAGTGAGAGAATCAAAAACTGAGCTTGTTTTTGTTTGAGCGGTTATGGACTAAAAATACAGTGGGAAAAAAGAGGCAGCTTTGAAAGCGACGTACAGAAAGAGAAAAGAGAGAGAGAGCGGAAACGAGAAGGGCAAAAGTTTTTCGATTCGAACAGCAAATACAAAAACAAAACAAATAAAACTTTGTCGACTATTTTATTTCGATTTATATTTAAATATTATTTTTTGACTTTATATTTAAATTTTTATTTTACTTTTA
>JBBYHM010000013.1:4186260-4196415 GCA_038381775.1 Adansonia rubrostipa
TACTTCTAATGTCGCTAGCTTAGCTAGAGAAAGGGGAGATAAATAGGAAAGGATCCCAAGTATCTCGTGATTACTTTCATTTTTCGTCAGTTTCCACCGCGTCCGCTGCCCAATCAAAGCCTTAACCCCTACTCCGTCACTTTTCTTTTTTTTTTTTTTTTTCGTGCCCTTTTTCACAATCAAGTTGCTCAACAGTTACTTCCTTCGAAAGATTAAAATAACGATAATAAAATAATATTATATTATTTGTTATTTAATGATTTTTATATTTTATAATATTGATATTTATTATAATTAATTATAATAATATTTATTATTTTTATAATAATAAATATGATCGAAAATACTTATTCGGTTATAATTTAAATTTATGCCTCCTTAACACTTTGTCTCCTCACCGTCTTAACTTTTTCTATTTGTTTCTTTTACCACCAAAACTCTTCAGTATTAATGTAAATGATTCCAAGCTATACGAACCTAGAACAACACAAATAAAGAAAGCTCCGGATAAAAATCAGAGTTCATTTTTATACATCATAATTTAAAAATTTTATGTGCTTAAATTTAATTTAATTTATTCATTTATTATATCTTGAAAGAGGACATTTAAATAAATTTAAATTGAATATCAAATTTTACAATTTTTTTCTATTTTAAAAATGTGACTTTTTTGGTACCAATTCTTTTTTTTGAAATTTTACTAATGGTATTAAAAATTATTACATGATAGCCCTTTAACATTGTTAATGAATAAAAATTTTATTAACGATGCATGAGATAATTTTTTTAATTTAAACATAAAAGATAAATACGAGATTACATTTAATCCTTTTTAGAAGAATTGGATCGATGTTCAAAAATTATAATTTTATCACCACGATAATTAAAAGTTCATGTAAAAAAAGACTACATGTAACTAGAACAAATATGCAAAGCTAGTAGCGGTGATCTATGTTACCCAAATTAAAAAATATTTATTAAATATAAATATATTTATTTTTAATTTTTTATATAATTAAAAGATTTTATTTTAATGTTATATTTAAATATACATCAAATTCATATATTGAATATAAATATTTTTAGAAAAATAAATATTTAATAAAATCTGTAAGTCAGTCACTTGGGCCTACGAAATCTACAAGACAATCCCTAGCCAAATGAGAAAAATGGACCACATTTATGTGTAATAGAGGCTGAATAATGTAAGAGAGAGGCTGGATATTGTAATGTTAGATATGATATAAATATAATATAAACTATTAATATATTAAATTTTATATCAATATAAATATTTTAAATATAATATTATATGATAAAATATATAAATATAATATAAATATATAAATTATTAGCCAGAGGAAGTGAAAAAATTCTTAAATAAAGGTTGCAGGCGAGGCCGGCTGGCTTTGGTTGGTGAATGAATGAAAGCCTGGAAATTGAGAGTGTCTTTAATATTTCTTGAGTAACCCCGTGAACTTTAGGGGACATTGGAAATGAAATTGCCCTTTCAATTTGGGTTACTTGTCCTATATCTTATAAGAACACAAAAAGGAAAAAAAAAATGAAATTAGCTTTTGCATAAAACTGTTCATGTCCATCGTCCATTTTTTTAAATCCTTTGTTTATGTTTGACTCAATTTATAAGTCCGTTTTATTATTTAAAAATATTTTTATCAAAAGATCAATGATTCGAGATGAATCGAATTACAAAAATTTATATCCATACCTAATCCAATAAGGGGCAAACCGGATGATTTGTTCGACTGATAAAGAGATCTACATACAACTTGGCGAATGATGATTTTAAGTATTTAATGAAATTATATTGTGTCATATTGTATTGAACTCAGATGTGTATAATTTTTTAATATATTCTGTAAAATCATATTTTTATATTTATATTTAAATATATTTTAGATATAAATGTCAAAGCACGTACTTTTAATGCAAATAAAAAAAATACAAATAGCATAAATAGATAGTTAAAATTTCACGTTTGGTATCGTAATTTGTAATTTACTAGAGTGAACTTGGGTTGAAAGTTTGAAACAGTTTGGCCCAGTTTCTTTTAGTCCCATAGTGAAGTGGACAAGGCCTTACCATATGCTTGAACTAGCCCAATGGGAGTATTTACCCAGCTTTAATGAAATTATACAAATAGATCAAATAATGGTAAAAGTTCAATAGAGTCTCTATGTTATAACGAAAGATCGTTTTAAATTAGTGTACTATTAAATTAGTACTTTAGTTTTTATACTTTTAAAATTATAACAAATAAAAAAATAGTTAACGGCGTTAAAAAAATTATTTGAATGTTGATAAAATGCTAATGCGAGATAGACTTTTAAATTCTATATAAAAAATCTATGCCAGACTCTAAATCCAAACTTATTTTCTAGAAAATGTAAAATTTCACATTGCATGATACGTCAGCTTCTATTGATCTTTCATTGGCTTATTGGTACCTAGCTATATTTTATCAATAGTTAAATGACTTTTTTTAACACTGTTAACTATTTTTTATTTTTCTTATTTACTATAATTTCAAAAAGTATAGAGATTTAAATATTAAATTTAATAGTTAATGACTAAAATGCTTCATTCGCTATGGTACAGAGACTTGTAGTGGACTTTTACCATTTAGCAAATTTTGTGTATGTTTTTTTTTCTTGACCATGTAAGTATAAATATTTTATAAATTATTAAAACCATTAAAATCTAAATATAAATATAATATAAGTATTATATGCAATATTAATCATTTTTAAATGTATCATGTTATTTTTATTATGTTAACTTTAATTTTTGTTAAACATATCATATTTATCGTATTATATTTTCGTGTCATGTACAAAATTATCATGTCATAAATACCCACAAAGTACATGTTCATTCCCTACAAGGAAAACTTGCTATTTCTAGTAAACTACATATAAAAATTGTGTTTATTTACACATATTTAAACCTCCAATAATATCAATAATAATTTAATATGTGAATATAATGTTAACCTTTACTTTTAATAATTATAATAATTCAATTCTTGACAAATTTAAATAATAATAAAAGAAATTCTCTAATATCATTGAAGATCTCTCACTTATAATGCCCATCACCTTCTTACCTTTTTGCTTCAACCATCAAATACCAACTTCGAACTATAAAAGCAAATAGGCCATTAATAAAAAGCACATGCAATTCAATTTTTTTAAAAAAATTACAATAATAAAAGTAATTTTGAAAAAAAAAATTATTTCATTCAACGTCGGATTATTCGGTTTGAATAATTTAAGATTATACTTAAAATTCTAATAAAATGAACTTTATGAAATTCGTGATGGTTTTTAGTGATGTTTATAAAATTAAAAAAATTTTATTATCGATGAATGAAAAATGAAACCAAGAGATCCATTGATTAGTAATTTTGTAGAAAATGAAGTTTTTGTGAATAATTGTATAATTTAAAGGTAGAATATTATGACTTTATAATAAGTTTGTAGGAAGAAAAAGGGTAAACAATTTTGTAAGAAGAAGTAAAGGAATGAGAAAGAGGAAATAAAAAGAAATAATAGTAGTAAAATTGATCCGATCGATCCAAACCGGTGTAGCATGAGTAGTGAAGCATATTCATATTTGCGGAAAAAAAAACAAAAGTTAAAGTCCATGTAAAAGCATTTTTATATGTATTACTAAAATGCAAAAGTAATTTCAAAGGACAAAATTACATAACACACAAATATAATAAAAAATAAAGAAAATATTAAATAATGTCTTATATCGGTTAAAGTGCCATATAAAAATTTTGATGTAATTTTTTAATTCAATAAAAAATAAAATAAATGTAAAAAGCTTTTATAAAATAATGAATAAATAATTTTAAAACTATAATTTTAAAAAATAATTACATTTCAATAAAAAATATAATTAAAAATAAAACAAATGTATAAATATATAAAAATTTACATAAAAAATTATTAACATATTACATTTTTTTGCAAATACATAACACTAAAAATATAATTAAAAAAAAAATCTAATCTTAAGATGTGCCTTTTTTTTTTTTTTTTTTGGTAACGTATTTGGTTTAGTAAGAACAAAAAGTAGAATACCAAATTCCATGGTCTCGGATGCCACTATGCTACAGCGACATATTAAAAAATTGACATATTTACTATAAAAATAAATATAATATAATATAAAAATAATATATCAATAAAATATGAATAAATTATGTTATATAAATTTTTAATTTATTAAAATTTATATAAATATAATATTATAAACGTAATTAAAAATAAATAAAATTACATAAATATTATAAAAAAATTAAAAAAAAAATCTTCTCCATTTTAATGTAAACCACATCCGTAAGTCTGTACGTTTTCTCTTTGGCCGACCATCTCTAGTAGATAAAGAAAAGGGTCACTTCTGCCCTGCAACTTATAAAATAAAAGGCCCTTGTTTTTTTAATTTAATTTGTTCTCTATTTTAGCTTGTCTGCTTTTTCTTGTTCTTCTCGGACTCTTTCTTTTTGTTGAGGTGAGTTTTTGATTTTTTTTTTCTGGGTTTTTATTGAGCTTTAATTTTGATGCTTTCTTATGCGTGTCTGGGCTTTTTGAAAGTTTGGAATTACTTTGGTTTTAGGGTATTGGTTGGGTTGGGTTTTAATTGGTGTTTCCTTATTTCTTGATTATTGTTTTTCGATAATAAATCGTTTCACCTTTGGGTTTTTTATTTTGTTCTCTGTGATGATTGCTTATGGATAAGGTGAGTAACCCATGCTTAATTAAATTAAGTAAATTATGTTAATTGGAAATGCGAAGCTTTTTGTAATTTAAGTTCTTGGTTCACTCCATTTCAGTTGTTAAATTCAAAAGTTTCATTTGTTTTAATTCTAATTATTGCACCTTAGCTTTATATCAATGATCAATACTTGTGCTGATAACTTTGTTTGCCGAACTTATGTAGCATTGGCGTAAATTGAATGTATTTGGTTTATGTTTTTCTTGACGAAATGCTATGAATTTGTGTTTTTGTTGATGAACTGCTATAACTATGGTAAAAAAAATTATCTATTGAAACTAATTGAGAGGCACCTGGTATTTTTTTTTTTCTTACTTTTAGCTGTGACTTTGTAATTGTATGGTTTTTTCTTTCTTCTTCGATTATGTTCCTCGAAAGCTATGATTGTTGGTTCATGATTTATAGCCTTTATTTATGTGTCTGGTGATTTTACGAATAATGCATTTTTTTTTTTAAATTGCCCCATTCGGGTTGTTCATTCCTGTTGACTTTTTTCCTTATGAAATGTAGATTGCTTAACAGTGATGGCTAAGGTTCTGGCACAGTCGGGTATTGTTCCTGCTCTAGTTACTAGTCAAAGTCATGGTTCATCCAAAGAATCTGGAAAATCAAAAAGTTCTGGCAAAATGATTTGCAGTTTGCAAACACCTGGGTTGAGGATAAGGAGTTTCTCTGGGTTGCGTGGTTCAAATTCTTTAGATACTGTGGTCAGATTTGGCCAAGATTTCCATTCTAAGGTTGCAATTTCTATCTCTTCCCGACGAGGAAGGGGTAGCCGATGTGTACCTAAAGCCATGTTCGAGCGCTTCACGGAGAAAGCAATTAAAGTAATTATGCTTGCTCAAGAGGAAGCTAGACGGCTTGGCCATAATTTTGTTGGTACAGAGCAAATATTATTGGGCCTTATCGGTGAAGGTACTGGCATCGCTGCAAAAGTTCTTAAATCCATGGGAATCAACCTTAAAGATGCACGTGTAGAAGTGGAGAAGATAATTGGAAGGGGCAGTGGGTTTGTCGCTGTGGAGATTCCATTTACTCCTCGTGCTAAACGTGTTCTGGAACTCTCATTGGAGGAAGCCCGCCAGCTTGGTATCTCTATGTTTAGTTTCTCCTTTCGATTTTAATTATTTTAGGACAGCTTTTAAACTGAGAATTTAGGTAGCTTGGAGAGTTACCCAACCACATCATTAAACTTCACTTCGCTTTCATTTTATTTGTGTTGGTTATTCATTTGACGATTCACTTAATCACATTCAGTCATACTAGAATTTATTTATTTTGTGCAAAATGATGTGAATCAAATTGCCATTTGACTTACTTAACCTATAGAAAAATTCACTTGATGGAAGAGGGGAAAAAATAGTGTTATTGTGGTGGGGAGCCTATTTTTTCATTTTTAAGTGACCATGAAGTTTATGTGTATGCTCTTAGCTTGTCTGGCTGAATCTCTGAACACCATCCAGACTTACTTCTTTCTTCATTTTGTTTATGACGCATGCTCCCTGGACTTCGCAAATTTACTTTGATTGACTGGTGAATCTTTTTTTATGAGAATTTCAGGCCATAATTATATTGGATCAGAGCATCTTCTTCTTGGGTTGCTTCGTGAAGGTGAAGGCGTAGCAGCCCGTGTTCTTGAGAATTTAGGTGCTGACCCAAGTAATATCCGCACACAGGTAAGAAATGCATTTATTAACTGATTTTGTTTCAAATTTATGGGTTATTCTTTTTTTCAATATAAAAACCTAATAAGGTTAGTTATCCATTTCATTGACTAGGTTATTCGTATGGTTGGTGAGGGCAACGAAGTTGGTGTTGTTCCTGGAGGATCAACCGGCAACACAAAAATGCCGACACTTGAGGAATATGGAACCAATTTGACTAAGCTAGCTGAAGAGGCAAGCAATTTGTTTATCTGTTTTATCGTCCAAGTATTTTTATGTGCTCATTTCTAAGCAGTTTTTTTCCCACTTTCAGGGTAAATTGGACCCTGTTGTTGGGAGGCAGGCTCAAATAGAACGTGTTGTCCAAATATTGGGTAGACGGACCAAAAATAACCCATGTCTTATTGGAGAACCTGGTGTTGGTAAAACAGCAATTGCAGAAGGCCTTGCTCAACGTATTGCTAGCGGTGATGCACCTGATACAATTGAGGGAAAGAAGGTACGTGCATATCTTTTATCATTAAAAACATTTTATCTTAGCACGGGGATTAAAAAAGTTGGTGCTGATTTTTTTTTTTAAAATATTTTGGATTTGTGCCTTAATTCTGACATGCAAATCTGGTATTTCTTTTGCATGTTCCCGTTTAGAACTGCCTCAAACTTATGTCCATTTTGCACAAGTTGCATATTAAAATGATGTGTAATGCACGTATAACATTCATCTCCATTGTGGGTAATTTTTTCCTTGTTTTTTACTCCATTAATGTACATGACATGAAATAATTGGTCACTATTCAAATTTGAGATATCCAGTACTGTAAGTGTCTTGCCCAAAGCCAGTCAGAAAAATGACAAGTAAGGTGCTTGATTCTTTCAACTTTCCTTTTTACCTAGTTCTTCTCCTTCCTTTTCCCAAGCTTTTAAAGTTAAAGCCATTTTTTGTAATTGTTTTTATTATTTTTTCAGTGAGAAGTGCGCATTTACAGCTGTTTTCTTATTAGGTTATAACACTTGACATGGGTCTTCTTGTTGCTGGAACTAAATATCGTGGAGAATTTGAGGAAAGATTGAAGAAGCTAATGGAGGAAATCAAGCAAAGCGATGAGATAATATTGTTTATTGATGAGGTGCACACCTTAATTGGAGCAGGAGCTGCAGAAGGTGCTATTGATGCTGCCAATATCTTGAAGCCAGCTCTTGCAAGAGGTGAATTGCAGGTAAAATTTTGTTCTTACATTGGGGGATTCCACTGTGTATTTATGTCGCCAATATCTTTTATTTGAATTCATGCAGTGTATTGGAGCTACAACACTCGATGAATACAGAAAGCATATTGAGAAGGACCCAGCTTTGGAAAGAAGATTCCAGCCTGTCAAAGTGCCTGAACCATCTGTGGATGAAACTATACAGATTTTGAAAGGTTTGCGAGAGCGTTATGAGATTCACCACAAGCTTCGGTACACAGATGAAGCCTTAGTTTCTGCTGCACAGCTGTCGTACCAGTACATCAGGCATGTGGTCATCTTATCTGCATCAAGTGTTTTCGTAACTTGCTTGCTCATCAAATCTGAACTGCTTTTTTGTTCCTCACCTTGACTTCTGTATACTTCAGTGACCGTTTTCTTCCTGACAAAGCGATTGACTTGATTGATGAAGCTGGTTCTCGTGTTCGCCTTCGTCATGCACAGGTGTGCTTTTGTTGCAATCTAATCATGAGTGACTCTTATTCACCTTTCTCAAGTTGATTTGATGACATTTTTGTTGGTGCAGGTTCCTGAGGAAGCTAGAGAGCTTGAAAAAGAGCTCAGGCAGATCACAAAGTCGAAGAATGAAGCAGTTCGCAGCCAGGATTTTGAGAAGGTACAAAAGCGTTCAGAGTTTCATGGGGCCATTTTGTCAAAATCTTTTAGGGGGTGGACTGGGTTAAAATATTCTAATGGTCTGTCTCTGGGTCTTGTATTGGATAGATTTGTTTTCTTACAATGCTGTTAAGTGGTCAACCGTTGTTTTTCTTTTTTGGTTTTGACAACTTTTGGTTTAAGCTCAATTCATACCATAATACATTCTTATAAACAGGCTGGGGAATTACGTGATCGAGAAATTGAGCTTAGGGCTCAGATCACTGCAATCCAAGAGAAAGACAAGGAGATGAATAAAGCTGAGGCAGAGGCAGGGGACGGAGGTCCTTTTGTGACAGAAGTGGATATTCAGCATATAGTCTCCTCATGGACTGGTATTCCTGTTGACAAAGTATCAACTGATGAATCCGATCGTCTCCTTAAGATGGAAGAGACTCTTCATAAGCGAGTCGTTGGTCAGGATGAAGCTGTCATAGCCATTAGCCGTGCTATTCGACGCGCTCGTGTTGGTCTCAAGAACCCCAATCGGCCCATTGCTAGCTTCATCTTTTCTGGACCAACTGGTGTAGGAAAGTCGGAACTAGCAAAGGCTCTAGCTGCTTACTACTTTGGCTCTGAAGATGCTATGATCCGACTTGATATGAGTGAGTTCATGGAAAGGCACACAGTGTCAAAGCTCATTGGTTCACCTCCTGGGTATGTTGGTTACACCGAGGGTGGTCAGCTAACTGAGGCTGTTAGAAGACGGCCATACACTGTAGTACTTTTCGATGAGATTGAGAAGGCCCATCCCGATGTCTTTAACATGATGCTTCAGATACTCGAGGATGGAAGGCTGACGGACAGCAAAGGAAGAACTGTGGATTTCAAGAACACCCTTCTGATAATGACATCTAATGTTGGAAGCAGTGTAATTGAGAAGGGTGGCCGGCGGATAGGATTTGATCTTGACTATGATGAGAAAGACAGCAGTTACAATAGAATAAAGAGCCTGGTGACGGAAGAACTGAAGCAGTATTTCAGGCCCGAGTTCTTGAATAGATTGGATGAGATGATTGTTTTCAGGCAGCTCACCAAGCTGGAGGTCAAGGAGATTGCTGATATAATGCTCAAGGAAGTGTTTGACAGGCTTAAAGCCAAAGAGATCGAGCTTCAAGTGACTGAAAGGTTTAGAGAGAGGGTGGTGGAGGAAGGATACAACCCGAGCTATGGAGCAAGGCCTTTGAGAAGAGCCATTATGAGACTTCTTGAGGACAGCATGGCTGAGAAGATGCTTGCCAGGGAAATTAAGGAGGGTGATTCAGTAATCGTGGATGTTGACTCCGATGGAAATGTTACGGTTCTCAATGGTAGCAGCGGTGCTCCAGAGTCTTTGGCCGATCCAATTCCAGTTGTGTAACCAAAATAGCCTTTTCAGATAATGTTGTTTGTACCTTCTCTTTTTGCTTGAACTGGTTAATACTAGTTGTAGTCTGGTTTCTTGCAAAGGACCGCTTGGTTGTGGAATTGGAAGTCATTGATTGCTTGCTAGTGGTCATCGAAGCTGTATGTCTTACACTTAATCACATATGCATTGGAAGGTGCCAAGAGGATGCTGGTAGTGTTAGGTTGGCAGTTAATAGAATGTATGGATGTATATATGTGTGTGTGTGTGTGTGTGTGTGTATATATATATATATATATATGTATATATTTGTTTGAATTAGATGGAAATACATTCATAATGCGATGATTATGGTCTATTTCTACTGCCTGTATTTAGAACCTGGCACTTCCGCTCTGTTTGTAGTCTCGGACATGGTTTGACTTCCTGACCGTGACATTTG
>JBBYHM010000013.1:4197053-4239198 GCA_038381775.1 Adansonia rubrostipa
CTCTAACTTAGCCAATTTTTGCTTCTTTTGTATTTTTCATCCAAATAAATCCTGTAAAATAAAAAAGAAAAATAAATAATTATGATAATCATAAAAAATAACTAGAAAATATTAAAATAGAAAAATAATTTATATAAAATTAAGCACTTATCATCCACCCTAGCGAGAAATTTTGGATGCTTTGAGTTGCAAATTTTCAAACGTTTTTGAGAAGAGAATCCAATAGTACTTTGCGTAACCAAAGCTGCATAATGATCAAAAACATTTGGAGAGATAAAGTCAACAGTGGAATTAGAAAATTTATTAAGCCATGGGCCATTAATGAAAACTCTATCAAGCTTCTTTGCCAAATGAGCCTCTCAATGATTAAACCAAGTGCAAGGAGGCCTGTATAGGCATGATCAGTTAGGGGGAAATGAATTAAACATTCTTGAAAATCATTGGTATCTTGTGAAGCAATTTGTGTACCATCATAATGAAAGTTTTTCAGAAGGATGCAATACAACATTAAAATCCCCAGCAACCAGCCATGGGCTATCAGCAATTGTAGCTAGGAGAGACAGCAGATGACTCCATAGATTCCTTCTCCCTACTCCATCAATTTTCCCATAAACTGCTGTGAAGAAGAAACACTAATTGTTATGATCAACTTTGCAAGATATGGCCTAGTCTGAGAGGCCAACTAAGTCAACCTTCAAATGGGATTTCCATAGGACCTAAATTCTGCCATTGTTTGCATCTGAGTAGTTGTTCAACCTTGACCATCCTGTGAAGTGCTTATTAAGGATAGGCAGCATCTTATTTTCTTTAACTCTTGTTTCCAGTATATAGACTATTTCTAATTGGAAATGTGAATTCTATTTACAACTGCCTTTTGCTTTAGGGGACAACTAAATCCCTTGATATTCCATACTAACAGTTTCATGTCTGAAAAGAATATGATCCACCCCTAAGGGTAAGGTTACCTGCCCTACATTTCTTTTCTTTATCAATAAGCTCCCTTTTCTTTTTTAGATTTCTCATCAGGTCAGCCACACCTGATGCTGTTGCTGTTGGTTTCTTTGGGGAAACAATCACTGTCTCATTATTGCTTTACATCTCATCTGTCTATTCCACAAGCTCCTCATCACGTCAGTAACAGATTCCAGAATTGCATATCTATTGGTGGAACCAAATTTTGCACCTTGAGAATGGCTTAGGGAGGTGTCAATTGTAATGTTTTGATTTGCCTTCACATTTAGCTCAATAACAGCTTCCTTTTCAATAGTTTCTTCAGGAATCAGAGGCTCAACTTTTGTCTGAGGGACCCAAACTTTGGCAGGGGGCTTTGTTGGCTTAGATGGGTAGGACTTCCAAAGATGTGACAGTGAGCACATTTCTGAGGGAACCATGGAACCTTTATAGTGATATCAATACTAAAGCCATCAAGGCCTTCTACTATGATAATTTTTGGAATTTCAGAATATGCATCAATTTTAACATAGACTTTGGCAAATCGTAGTCTCCCTTTTGTAATATTGTCCATGTAAAATGGAAACCTAATGGCACTAACAATGTAACTCAATCCATTTCTTGAATACAATTCAAGGAAACATTTCCCACATGAATCCATATTGGCATTTTGTTCAGCTAAAAGTCGTGAGATTGCACACTTGGCTACCATTTCCTCACAATGACTAGCTTGTTTTGAAAATGCCATGGACCATTTCAGTAACCAGTCACAAACCTTAGAGTTTGGCAATTGGATCACGTAGAGATTTATTCTCGCTGGGCTGATCTTTACGTTTCCAGCTTTGCCCATAACAAGTTAACCAGCTTCTGGAATGAACTGAAGTTAGGAGAGCGACCAACAAACTGTAAAACAATGATATTCTGCCACTGCAGAGCTCTTTCCTCGAAGACTTACTTTGGGGGCTGAACAATGATTCTGCCATTAAAGCATCTTGAGGGGGAAATACTAAAGAGTGATCATTTGGGGGTGAACAGTGATTTTGCCAAAAACAGTTTTCTCCAGTCAACTGTCTCTTGGGATTTTGCCATGTCAGCTCAGTTAATTGTAACCAACTTTTTTCTGCTTTTCTTCGATTCTCTTCCTCGCTTCCCCTTGATAACAATGGAGGAAATTCACTCAGATCAAAAGAATTTGAGCTTCGCAATTGACAATCCACGACGGGAACAGAAGAATCAACAACAATCGAAGAGGAGATAAAACTTGAGGAGCTTATCGATTCCGATCAAGGCCAGAAACCAAAAGAATCAAGGAACCAACAGAACAACGAAAACAGTGAAAAAGAAATGCGAACCAGAAGAAAATCTCAGTAAAAGATGGATGGAAAATGAAAGAAACTGATGAAAACTAGTAGAATAGAGATGGAAAATGGCGAGGAAAGACGCGAAAATCCTCAACTCCTGAAAGATCTACGATTATAAGTTGACAGTATTTTCACGAAGGTGTTATTTGATACACCGAAAATTGAATTTTTAGTATTAAATTTATGAGTATTAAATTTATATTATAAAAAATATTTAATACGTTATTAAAAATTAAATATCGAATATAATTATAATATTTGATAATAATAAATGTTGATTTTTAAAAATTATAATTTTAAAATTAATTTTAATTTTAATAATATTTTATATTATTTTAAATAATTTTAGATAAAAAATTAAATGTTTAACTTAAATATTTTATCTCTTATATTTTAAAAATAAATAATTTAATTTAAATATAATTTTTTAAAAAAAATAAAATAAATTTAATAAATAACTTACTTATCATATTTAATAGTTTTTATTAAAAATATAAATTTTAATACAAATTATCAAACACGTTAAAAAAAAAAAAGTAAACAATTGAAAATTTTCATTTTCCAACGTGCTATCAGATAGATCCTAACTTGCACCTCATGGTAATTTTTTAGACATAAAATTAAGTCAAACTAGAATAAAATGACAAATTTTGTCGTCAAACTTACTTTAATAAAGTTCTTGGGTTACAAGGAGCCCAAAGCGCTGGACCGCATTTGAGATCACTGTAAGGCGAGCGTTAAATCAAGGTGATTAAATAATTTTGGGCCTTTCTGTTACGAAGAAGCAATGGTGGCTGGAAAACTTGTTGGTACCAAAGTGCTAACAAACTCCATAAAAAGAGAAAAAGAAAGTTTCGAAACCCGTTTTTTGATAAGTAAATGTTCCATAGCGGACAAATTGTACCTTCAATCGTGTTGTGTTGCCCGACAAATTTTCGATTGGGTATTTATGTAGTTACTCGCTCGAACTTGGGTTGCTTATTAATAGAAGGGAAAAGTAATATATATATATATATATATATTATATACATCCAATCAAAAGAGAAATGTACTGATTTTATTGCTCTGCCAACACAAGGTTGCAGTTGAAGAGATCTGGCCTCACGATCAAACTCGGGATTTCAAAATTTTTTTAATTTCGGTTTTTTAACAAATTCATCTTTCAAAATTTTATTTTTAAAAAACATAAAATTAATCATGAATATGATTTTTATGTGTTATATTAGTTTTATAAAAAAAATGAAGTAAACATTCAAATGCATTTTAATCATAATTTATTTAACTTAGTCAAGTATATTATTTTTGTTTTCATTTTTTTTTTTTGAAATTATAGAATAAGTATATAAGATAATATATTTTTACTAAATTATGTAATTTCTTGAAATAACACATAAACGTAAAAATTAAAATCAATTTTAACATTTACTTTATGTATATTATTCTTTATTATTATCACAGAATTAATAGTTGATTGATATTTATATATTTGATTAAGTACTTATTTATATACGAAAAAATATTTGATTAAGTACTTATTTTTGTATACTTGTATATTTGATTGATAATTGATTGATATTTATATATTTGATTAAGTACTTATTTTTGTTTCTATTTATAAAATATTTTTATCTCATTTTTCTTTTGCTTCCTTAATTTTTCTTTCCTCCAAAAACCTTCGGGCTTGATTCTTCCAGACTTTGGTCAGCTTAATGAACTGTCCTTACCAAGTAATGACAGCCCACTTCTTTTTTTCCCCATTCCTTTTTCCCTCTCAAAAAAAAAAAAAAGGACTTAATTGAGCTTCAATTGGAAATAAATAATAAAAAAATCTCAACTTTAATATTATATATTATAGAGTTTATAAATTTGGGTTTTACTTAAATAGTTAAATGAAACGAACTATTAAAAATTGTTAATAAACTTAATTAGAGTTTGTACTATGTATATATATATGTATATATATATATATATATATATACACTTGAGAATTTGAATCAACATACATAAAATTATAACTATTGTTTCAATTCTTTATTTTACTTGAAATACTCACATAAATTCTCAAAAAATGTATGAATATAAATGTTCTACCCACCAAGTTGGCAAGAGGGAAAAAAAATTCTAACCTCCAAACCTACTTAAAATATTAAAAGAATTTTAATATATGAGCGTTAGCTAAATAAATACTAGTATCCTACGCCAAGAGTCCAATTGTCAACCAATGATAACATGGCATATCTTCATTTAGAATACTTAAACTGAGCTTCAAGGCCGTGTAAAATTAAGAAAAAAAAAAAATCATGGAATGCATAAATTGTAGTATGCCGCTCGCTATTTATATTGGGATGGGAGTGGTGCAACTTTATGATGGCCAGGCCACTTTCCCCAAGTCAAAAACCTGCCCATATTCGGTCGATCGACGAGAGAGAGAAGACTTTGTGCTCATATGATTAGAGAAAAATTAATCAACTATATAACTAATTGTATTAATTAATTCCTTATCCTTCACTCTTCCAACCAGCATTTCCCAAGAATAATACTCAGCAGTGGCAACACATATTCTTGCAATCTTTCAGATCCAGATAATATTTGCTTTATATATTTATATGTATACATATCTATCTTCACTTGATAGGAGAAATGGTATCAGATCTGCACTTCGGCTATGATCACCCTTTTCTTTCTCACTTGCCTAAAGAAAGAATATATATATATATATATACCCAAGGAAAGCATAATTCTTTGAACCCATAATTTCCCTGTATTAGTTTATTAATAACACCCATGCCATGGCAGCCATGATGACCATCATCATTGGTAATCTGACAAAAGAAACACTTTCAGCTTTTAAATATATTATAATATATTCCAAAGAACTGCGAAGAAATGCATAAACAAAATTAGCCGCATATAACCTTTCTTCTTCGCAATTCATATCTTTTGCATGTGCCACATCTCAAAGCCCTGCCATTATTAGGTAGCTTAGAGTATGCATGCTTTGATTTTATTATTATTATTGAACAATAATATGGGAGATTTTTTTTTATATAAATTAGCAGAATCTTTGTAAAAAAAAGAATTGGTCGATTTTTGCATCTAGAAGCAATGAAATTGATGAATCTGTTAATTAATAAACTTAAAAGACATCCCCATTAGATTTGGGTCATGATGCATTTGCAGCATCAAATCTAATGCATTTGTGACAAAAGATGAGAAGCACATGCTTACTATTAATAATGGTTCATTACTCCATGGATCTGTTAATGGTTTTCACCCTTTTTTAAGGGAGGTTCAAAATTTAAACTTACTTTCAGAGCGGAAAATGTATATTTTATTCTTGAGAGAAATTTTAGTACATTGCAACATCTTTTTCCTTCTTATTTTACTCTCATTTTTTACGTAAATTTCATTATCAATTTATCATAAGCAGCTGACTATGTTGAAGACTTTTGGCTTTCTTGGAAATTGGAAGCAAATAGATTTTGAATTCTTGAGTTAGTTCAATTTTATTATTCACTTGAGGATAGATGTATACTTTTGAAATAAAACAAATGCTTAGAAAATCAAAGAAAAGACAGATAGGACTCAGGCTCAGCTAAGAGCTAAGTACTAAGAACTAAGTAAGAAGCTGTTTTGATGATCGATGGCTGAGAGAGATGATGAGCCAAGATTCTATCCTGCAGTCTGAAAAATTTTCAGTGGCTCGAAAAGGATCACACGCACAGCCTCTGTGAAGCATCGCCTTCACAGATCAACTAGACCCAAAGTCGTCTTTTGCCATGTAATTTCACTGCATACATTTGGACCATTAGCAGCATCCACTTGTTTCCTTTTATGTTTTCTTCTATCTATCTATCTCTCTGTCTATAAATATATATATATATATATATATATATATATTGTTGATGCAATAATAAAGATGCTAAAGAGGAATCCTGCAAAACAGCAAAGGTGAAAGAGGCCAGAAGTTTTCCTCCGGGGATACTCCGATGCTTAAGTCAATAAAGATATTTTGAATGAGGATTAAAAGAGAGAATGAGAGATTTTTAATAATTCATACCTCAGAAGTACTAATGCTACTCCTTTATATAAGCCTTAATAGGAGTTTTACCTGATTTAAAACTCTGAGCGAGTAGAGGTTACATGATTATCAAACTCACTAAGTTTGAAGTTATCTCATTATCCTTCAAGACTTATTCCTTATCGAAGTTAGATTTGGTGATAGAGTTGGTGAGGGGATATAACAATTGCCCCTCAGGGCTGTCGACAGTTATAAAGTGACCGTTCACAAACCAAAAATAATGTTTACCGAAAAAATTGCAATCTGAGAGAACTTAGGTCGCCTTAACAATGTCGAGTAAAGACAAATTTGGGTGGTAAATGCCTATGTTGCCAATGAATGGTTTTTTCTTGTATGAAAATAATCCGATGTTGAATGGGGCTTTCCAGTGGAATGGAACTTATGCTCACCTATGAGTAACATGAAGGTCGCCAGTGGTATAAATCATGGCCTTTGATTGTAGATTGACCATGAAAGGTCTTTGTTGGGGCTAAGTTTAACCCTTAATTGAACATTGACTGTAAAAGGTCATGATTCATTGAGACCGTTAGAGGTCGTAATTTGTTGAGACCATGAGAGGTCATCATTTGTAGGGACAGTGAGAGGTCGTATTTTGTAGAGACTGTGAGAGATCGTAATTTGTAGAGACTGTAAGAGGTCATATTTTGTAAAGACCGTGAGAGGTCGTATTTTGTTAAAAGCATGAGAGGTCATGATTTGTCGAGACCGTGAAAGGTCATATTTTGTAAAGACCATGAGAGGTCATGATTTGTCATTGAAGGGTTTAAGTGACAAGAGTGGAGTCAATCGCTTGAGTTGCCATAGGCTTTTCTTTATATTAATAAAAAGATCACGATTTATTGCTAAGTCGTGAGAGGGTTTCGTTCCCACAGACGACGCCAATTGTTGATGCAACAATAAAGATGCTAAAGAGGAATCTTGCAAAATAGCAAACGTGAGAGAGGCCCAGAGTTTTGCTTCGGGAGGACACTCTGATGCTTAAGTCAGTAAAGATACTATGAACGGGGATTGAAGAAAAGATAAGATATTTTTAATAATTCATACCTCAGAAGTGCTGATACTACTCCTTTATATAGGCTTTGATAGGAGTTTTACCCGATTTAAAACTCTGAACGAGTTGAGGTATACGACGTCTACGAGAAGAAATATATATATTTATATATATATATACACACATATATATGTACACTAGTAGAATAGTTAATTAATTCTTATAACAAAATCTCCTCTTACTTGCATCTAACATAAATTATTCAAAAAACAGGAAAATGAAGCGGCTCATGCTTTAGCTCGTTTTGCTTTGTCAGGCCAGCTACATTCATTAGCCAGGTCCATCGTATTTATGGTTCAATTTAGCAAGTCTAACTGGACAAGCCGGCGTTAAGGAGACACATGAAACCTGAAAGAGGACATCTCGATTGACATATTTGGATCACGTGGTAGTTCAATTATTGTACAACTATTAGAGGATCATTTATATTGTTGACCATTAAATCTTAATCAAAAGAAAGTACATGATGCCTCTCAAGTCTCAAAATAAGTGTTAATAACCATTATTAGAGTTGACCAAATACGTAACCTAAACATTTTAATTTTTTTTTTTTTTTTACTTTGTATTTCTCTTCTTTTAGTATTAACTTAAATATTAAAATGCATTTTAAAGACTAAACTCAAACGGTGTTTACTCTTTTCATTTTTCTACAAGATATCAAGCCACCAAGGCATTCGTAGGAGTAAACGTTTCATCCGTTTGGTTTTTAAATTTCAAAAATTGACTAAATTTATAAAAGCGACCAAACTGACCAAAAAAAATCCCAAAATTGAAATGACCAAATTGAATTTAAGTCAATCGATTTATTTGATTTAATTAATTTTAAGGTTTTAAAAATAATTTATCTATATTACAATATAAAAATATTGTATATCATATATTTATATAATAAATAATATACAAATGATATATTTATATTTTAAACTATTATATAAATATATTCTTTTTTTATTATATATAAAATATAATTAAAAAATTAAAAAGATCGATTAGTTCGTTATATTCGACTATCAATTTTAAAAATTGATAACCAATTAAGCTAATTGAATAAACTGTTCTCATAACCAATTAGATGACAAAAAGTGTCCGCCCAGGTGGCCAAACTATGACGAGATGTTATAAATAATTAGTAACAAATGCAATTACATTTTGCTAAGAAAATTCAGAGATATTAATTCATCACATGTAATAACAATATTCTCGAAGGTGGCATAATTCTACATAAAGTGGCACAAAAAAGAAAATCATCGATCAAATGGTTCTGAATTTAGTTATAAGCTGATTCAAGGGACCGGCAGAATGCAGGAGCCTTGGATCCCCTTGACTCCTTAGAACTCTTTATCTTTTAGGTATTTTTAAGTTAAAAATAGTAAAATTTTATTTTAACTTCTTCAAAAATTTATATTTTAATTCTTTTTAATCTCAACCTCAAACATAAAATTTTTAGTTCTATCCTAAACATAGTATTAGTATAGTATAACGTTACCTTGACCAATGTTCTATTTCCACTAACCAGTCTTTTAGCCAAGACCAACCCAACTCTTGCATTGTATTCCTCGTTCACTCATCTACAATCTCAAAAAGAAGTTCTTGTCTCTTTGAGATTTTTTTTAAACATTAATTTTCAAAAGACGTTCCATTCTAAAGTTTTCCAATGACCTCTAAGTTTCACAATAATCTCTCGCAACTTCAGTCAAGCATTTCTCTAAACTATGAAACGTCTCCTCCTCTACTTATGCAAGAATTGATAAGAAAATGTTATATATTTTACCCATATTCAAATTGGTAATAAGTCTAAATTTTGGTAAAATTTTATTATCTGTAAATTATTTGATAGTTAAATTTATTTAATGAGTAAATATTTTTAATAGGAAAGAAATTTTAGTTAATAAGAATTTTGTGTGACCTAATTATCTCTATAAATATAGAAGGGTCTTGACTTCTAGAATCATAAGAGATGTAAAGTTTGTCAAATCTGATTAAGGAGGAGAGTTTGTAGCTTTACCACAAAAGCTATGAGTTGATTGTTAGCAAGATTTGTAATTTTATCTGTTCAAAAATTACAATTCATTTTGTGAGAAAGATTTATAGCTTTATACGTGCAAAAGTTACAAGTTATATTAGTGATGATGTTTTTACCATTTAGAGTCGTGAACATAAGCCAAAAGGGCTAAACCCATGTTAGGTTTTGTGTTATTTTATTTCTTTCTTGTTAAGTGCTTTTTATAAGTCATCACTCTTTTCTTAACAATTAGTATCAGTAATGGTGATTATTCAGTTTCAGTACCGAATCTATTATTACAAATTGTGATCATGAGGTCAAAGACATGCAAGAGTAGATTTCTTGCAAATAGAGTTTGTAGCGATTCCCAATTAATCTAATGGTTCAAATCTTGGGTCGACAATGCTAGCTAATGATCTCTGGAGGCAGATGATATAGAGAGATAATTCTTGTTGAGAAACAGCATTCAAGGCTAATTTGATTGTGTGAAGTTGAAATTAATTGAAGGCTAGTATTTTTGTGGAATTTATATTAAAATGTAGTTTATTAGGCATTTGACCCAAATTCAAATTGAAAATCAATTTAGATTCGTAAAATTCTATTGACCGTCGATTATTTGACGGTTAAGTTTATTTAATAAGCAAATATTCTTAATAGAAAAAAATCTAATTGAATATAAATCTAGGTAACTAGGTGCCTTTAAATTATGAAAGAGATGTAAATCTGTGGGATTTTATTAAGTAGAAGGTTTATAATTTTAGAAAGTTACAAATTATTTTATAAAAAAAGTTTGTATTAGTGATAATATTTTTACCCTTCATTAACGTGTTGTTTTATCTGTCTTCAGCTAACTCTCGTTTTTCTATTTTGCTTTAGGTTTTATGAATCTATCTAGTGTTTGTTGAGTTTCATAACTTGTTTTCAAGTTTGGGGGTCCTCTGTACAAGTTTCTTACTCCTATTATTAATAATATGTTACCTTCAAAAAAAGTAGTGAACGTTGGTCAAGGGAGTTGAATCACTATAAATTTCATATTGTTTTATATTTTTCTTGTTGAGTACTCTTTTTTTTATAGGTCACCGCTGTTTCCTCAACAGAGAATACTTGGACCATTCTCGTAGATAGAGTCCTTTCCAAAAGCAGAGTCATCTCCTTTAGCTAGGTACTTTGATAGCCAGTTCTCTATTTTCTTGGATTGGAATTGGAACCATGCCTTGCACAACCGCTTTCAGATAAGTTTTCTACTGATTTTTAACCTCAACAACAAATCAGTCGATGCCTATACCCTTCTGATTACCTGCTGGCTGAACATTTCTCCGATATAAAGATCTGTCACTAAACCTTGCATAATTTATCTTCAATACGATAATCTATCGACTATATGCACAATAGCCTGTCAGCAATTCTTCTTGCTTTATCACCTCTTCAGAAACACACAAAATCAAATTCTTTTCCTCTTAATTACTCATTTTGAAAGATACACCACAGCTACCTCCAATCCACCGATGGAGGAACATCGTTAACAAACACAGTATAGATCATCATGGAAGGATCGAGATATTAGCAAGGCTCGAAACACTGAATTGGTTCAAATGATTTATCTATTGCATTTATTCAGTTATATGGTGATTGCTTTATTTGTTTCATTTGATATGTTGATTTATTATATCAAATATAATATTGAACCCATATTAAAAATATAAACAGGTGAATCACTATGTAGAAAATACAGAAAATAAGTACCACTAAGAAAATTATTCACTTTGAGAATGTTGAAATTATTTTCCACTACCTGAGGTATGATTTTTACTGCCAACTGTCAGGGTATAATTACTACTAGTTATAAGGAAAATGCTACTATTTGTTTATTTAATTACCAATATCTCGTCATTTTCACATCCTCATCTTAATCTGTTAAATCTGCCGATATTTGTAGATATGACCCAAGAATACATGAGTAGCTAAAGTAGGGAGCTTCACTGAAACTTGAAAATAAGAAAATAATAACAAAGAAAGAAACATTTCTGCCGAAACTATATATAGTAATACTATATATTGGCGGAAGTATTTAGTTATTTGCTTAATTTTGTTTATTGGAGAGAGATAGAGATTATCTCAATGGGCCAAGTAGAGTAAGTAATTCAAAAATAAAACCCCACATTCCCAAATGCCGACCTTTTTTTTTTTTGAGTTTTTTTGGAACATCATAAACATCCAACTTGAATGATACAAATGCCCGGCCCCTCCCGTCCAGAAAGAACATCTTTGAGAATTTCTTGTGTGGATGGGGGGCATAGGCCATAGCTTTAATAGGCCCCGCAGTATTATTTGTCCGTCACTCCTTTGATACAGTTTCTTTTATCTTTTGCTTTTTATTCTTAAAAGGGAATAAAAAAGTCACTGTCATTTTTCACCTGCTCTTTGCTTCTTTTTCACGTTTTACAGAGAGCAAGAGAGAGGGAAAGATTGATGGGGCAAGTGTCGATGGATTCTCAATTCAGTGATGACTTTTTCATTCTTCGGGTAGAAAAAAAACGTAGCAGAACGAAGAAGAACAGACAGCTTTACTCCAAATCCAAAGTCCAGACATTAACCTCAGAAAAGCCATACTTGCCCTCTGATCTAAGTACCTTCTGAGACCCAACAGTAATATGTATAGCTACACCTATCAAACTCACTCTTTAATTGATAATAATATTGTTATTGCTATTTCTTTGTAAAGTTAATGGTATATGGTAATGCGAAAAGAGGCCAAATATTACGAAGGACTAAAGAGTGGCAGAGGAGATCACCAAAAAAATGCGAACAAAGAAAAAGGCGAGGCTTTGGAGATCTCGAGACAAAATAAATAAATAAATAAAGTGTGGGCAGTACTAGAATGAAGATTGAGGAGGCGATGAATTAGAGGATAAAAGACGCGACTCTCACTGGAACTGGCAGACCCAAACCCAGAGGCCATATGATATGATAGATATAGAAAGGAAAAGAGGAGAGGACAGTTTTAACTTCTTTCTTTTAATTATATAGTATAGTTTATTATCATGTACATATATAGTGCGTAAGATAAAAATTAGGAATAAAATGTGTGTTTGAAGTTTTCTGACGACAGATATTGAGCATTCAGCTGTGGGCAGAAAAATGGAGCAACAGAAGAGATGGTCGTCATGTCCTATGATGAAAGCTTTTTGCACAACGACGACACATGAATGCAAGCGTGTGGCTGCGAGTGAGAATGAGAAAGAAAAGGAATGAAATGAATCTGACAGTAGAAGAAAATTAAATAATTCCAAGTCCAGAATGAAATTTTAAGACAAATTAAAACCTATTGTTCATATTCTCTCTCCTCTTCTCTCTAAACCTAAAATAATACCGTTTTGTCCTCAATTCATGGTTGTTTATCTTTGTTTACCGTTTAATTTTGAAAAAGTCAGCTTATTTCATCTGGAGAAAAAGTAGAGACCCCTATCTCATTTCAAGGAGGGAGGAAATTAAGAATATGCTTGCGATGCTCACCCTTCAAAAACTAGAATTTGAGGGTAATGTAAAGTGAAACCCTAAACCCCCTAATTTTCCTGGTTTTCTTTTTCCTGGCGTTTTAGCTAGCTTGGGTTCCTTAAAACACCTTTTGGATTCCTCTTCAATTATACTATTATTATATCTAACATCTTCATGGTAACGCATGGGTTCTCTTAATGAGTCTTGATAGTTGGATGCATTAATTCATATAAGGCTATCTATCAGATATCTAATTAAAAAAGGAAAATTAAAAAAGACAAAGAAGAAACATTTAAACCAATAAAAAATTTAAAAAGGATGAGAACACAATTATGAGAGAGAGAGATAGAGAGAGAGAGAGAGGGACATGACAGTGTTGAGACTTTTGTCTAAGGTTCTACAGTTTAAGTGTAGAAAATGTTGGGATCCTAGTTCCTAATAGTGAAATGGATGGGAAGGAAAATCTGAGAAAAAAACCTTCCTGAAAAAACAAGTGAACAAATGCTTTACATATCGGATCCAATGAGTACAGTAACTGCGACTCACTGTTCGAAACACCTGTTACCATGGACATAGGAGGTGGAGCTGGGTCTCACCAGCAAAGAAAGAACTGCTAAAATTCATAACCAAACAGACTTCACAGCATCCCTTTGCCTTTCTTTTAGTACAAGCTGATTAAAATTTAATGAGATTTGAATACAATTAATAAAAAAGCAGAAAAAGTTGCGATACCTACCGCTCATTTTTGTTTACAATTGTTTCATACAGGAGCTAGCTTGACTGATTATTAATATGTATAGGCTTTTATTTCGTAGAACTTTATTTTAATAACAAAGGGACATGCTATTGCTAGAAGGTCAGAGACCTGGCCGATGATAAATAAGAGTTTACCTACTGCATATTATATTATATTATATTATATACAGAAATAGAGTTTAATTATTCAGTTGCAACTTGGGCTTGAATTTTGGGCGTTTGAAATCTGCGGCTATGAATGAATTACTGAATAAAATTTGGACACAAAATAAACCAGTGGTGCTCAAGAACAAAGTAGAAAGGTGAGAATAAATAGTCTAAAGGGGGACTACGCCCCAGACTCAGGCTTAGAGAATCCTCTTTAAAGTTCGACCTTAACACTGCTACTATTTCATTTCATTTCTTATTCTTTAAATGACAGAACAGAAGGGAAGAGCAATTCCAATATGCACTCATGCCTAAAGCTGCTACTGCACTAATGACGCAACAAAAGGTTTAGCAGCCATATTTTATCTATATGTATATATGGCTCCATTACCCTTATTTAGGTCCCAATTCCCACAATATATATGTGGTACAATACCGATGACACAATTTAAGCCTCAGGTATTATCAAGACAAAAAGTACTGCACACACCAAATTAATAGTTAAGGCAAACAACATTACTACAAGTTAAGTAACATCTCTAGCTAAGACTTAGGAAAGTCCACAAGACAGAAGCTAGCCAGAATCCAAACCTTGACATAAAAATGTAAAAGTAACATCCATCCCACCAACAGCTTCCAGACAGGATCATATACCCCATATAGAAAACCCTAAACGGGGTATGCGCTCTGAACTTGTCTTGATTCACATACCGCCTTCTCCTCCTCCATCGTTCATATCACTTGAAGAGTTATCATTCCAAGTAAAAGAATAGGGGAGAGGAAAAGCACCAGGAAGCTGATAGAATCCTCCTCCTTCATTACCTATCCTTCTATTGAACTCAACTGGCCTGTTACGAGGGTTTAGAGGTTGCACTGAGCTCACTCCCGCTGCTTCAGGCAGGGCTGTCGGGATCTCTTTGCAGGCATAACGGATCAAATCAGCGTTAGCTGCATCAAGTTCTTTCTGGAGCCTTTGAACTTGTCTCTGCAGGAAAGAGATAGCACCAACACACCCATAAACTGGATCTCTTACTCTCGCCTCAGCTTCATAGGCAAGGGAATTCACTGCATCCTCTCTTTGGTAAGGAAGGAGCTCGTTGAGGAGCTTAGTCACATTGCTTGCTCCAAAGATCTTGTGAACATTCACAAATTTTTGTGGTTCCTCCGGTGGAAAGTAAGGTGCAAAGATGCAACCTGGCATGCATTTTCTCCTCAATAACTTGCAAGCAGCACAGGGTGAGTTGTAAGAGCTGGACGAAGCCATTTTCACTGCTAGCACGGAAAATAAAAATCCAGAAGAACCATTTGTCGTGAGCTTTTCTAAATTTGGAGTAAAAGTAGAGCTTTTTTTAGTTCTTTAATAATGATTTTTTAAAAATCTTTTAGAAAACTATATTATCTTTTTTTGGGGTAATTATTTTAGAAGAATATATTTTCTTTTTCTTTTTTTGATAATTATTTTAGAAAACTATACCATCATTTAAACTTCTTCTGCATATTTTCTTGACTAGCACATATTAATATGGATATTTTCAAATTTTCCTTTTTTTTTTTTTTTCTAAATAACTTGGGTTGGGGTTCACTTCAAGAATCTATGATCTATATTTACTAGGGTTTTCCTGAATGTATTTTCTTTATGATCAGTATCAAGCAATCTAACCAGCAGGTTTCTGAAGGAAATAAGTTCAGACGTTTTGAAGTTAAAAAAAAAAAAATGATGGCCACCTTTCTGACACACTCATAGGCATACAACAGAGAGAACCTTTTGAAACATACATGCATCACTCTCTTAAATCTGGGAACATTAATTGTCACTGGTTTATTTTTTACATATATTGCTGCCTTCTTTCTTCTTAATTTGTTTCTTTTTCCTTTTTGCTTTGTGATCTTCTTCTTTTACTAATTTCTTGTACGTTTAGAAGACAAAGTTCAATTCTTTCACTGGACCCTCATGATCCACACAAGGACCTGTACATGCTACCATAAATTTTGGTTCTCAACTTAGTCTTTTTTAATAATATATTCCATAATTAACATGTTCTATTTCTTTCCCTCTACCAAACTGTCAAGACTAATAGATAGTTTAAGAGAATTTAGTTGCATGAGCTACTGCAAAGTCATAGGACGCTTTCTGCAATCGAATGAGGATGGGATCTGATCTGACTAGTGCAAATTCACGAAGACAAGATTATCTTTTCATAGGTATATTTAATTTAAGGTATTTGAACATAAGAAAGCCCTAAGCCAGAGCCTTTAGCCAAAGAGAGTTGAATATTTCTCTAGCCTTTAGCTTGCCAGCAAAAGAAAACAAAAACAGAAAAGAAGTATTAGCACAGAAAAGAACAAAGCAGCTACACATATATAATATCCTGTTTTGGATCTGTGTTTTCGATTAGAAGAAAAGGGAAGTACCTTTTTTCTCTTATATGAGCTGTTTGAGGAGGACGTTCTCTGCTAAAATAAGGCAGCCCTTGGCCAGTGAAGGCGTGAAGTGAGAACTTTACAGATTTATTGTTGGGACTGAAGCGATACTCTCAAAGAGGAAAACCCTACCTGGAGAAGTGGTAGAAAGAGAAAGAGTGCTACAAATCCAGTAAGAAAAGATAATCGAGAGAAGAGAAGGCAAAGAGCATTCGGTGGATGGAGAAGGAGTGGAGGCAAAAGAAAGGAAATAAATGGGCGGTACACTAAAGAACGACTATGACCTTGCATCTAATAATAATATCAGGGATGTGGGGATGTCTCCCATTTCTCATTCCTCAACATCTCTCTTTCTCTTTTTCTCATGCATTGAGACTTGACATATATTCCGTAATCCATAAAAACAATAAAGCAAACTAATGGAGAATTAAACGTATTAACAATTGGGAAAAGGAAAGGGAAAGGGAAAGGGGAAGGGAAAGGGAAAAGGAAAAGGAAAAGAAGCAAAGAAAAAAAAAAACTGCTTGCAAAGATCCCCCGTCCGATCTTGGTTACAAGTATGCATTGCTGACTTAAATTGTCTACCCTTTCCTTTTGTTGATCGGTTGACCAATTATTTCAAAATTTTAAGTTAATAACAATTTAAAAAACATATGTAATTATTTATATTTTTAAAATACGTATAAATTAGACTAATAACTAATAGATTTAAAAAAATGTAGGAGTGATGCACAATTCGATAGACGACGAGAACGGGATGAAAAAAAATTAAAGAAAAAATTAAGTGCCCGGAGAAAAAAACCATAAAACCTTTGCCGCTCTCTGCTTGCGTGTGTGGGAGGGAAGGAGGTCAAACTGAAATCTAAGTGAAAATTAGGGTTGCTTACATCGCAAATCTAACTTTTAAGGATGATAAACCTTTGAAAGTATTTAATTACTTTTCAACAAAAATAATCCTATCTAGTATCTATCATAAAACGGCTGTAATTTTCTTTGCTTCCTATTAACCTTTATTGCTAAAAATTGCTTCCTATTACCTATAGCTTTATTTTATTTTAAACACATGCAAAGAATAAATTTCCTTCAATATACAGGAAATAAAGAGAATAAGAATGCTTTAAATGTTAGCTTTCTTTTTTTCCAGTCAAAGAAATTTATTAAGAATTCAAGGGATTATAAAACTAGCAAAAATCTAGTAAAATAACGAATAGAGTTCTATATAAGTGCAAAAGAAAGCTGAACAACGCCTAAAGGATAACATGAAAACAAAACTCAAAATTAATTTGGATAAGGGAGGGGCCTCTGCAGTTCAAAGTTAAACAACTTGAGACTTTAGCTGTAATTGCGATCAGTAAATGATTTATAAAAAGACAATTTACAGTCGAAACCAAAAACATTAACCGTTTATATATTAACAAACATTAATTCAATTAGAAAAGACGAACTAGTTAATTAAATGGATAAAATAAAATGTAGAGGAAATTATGCTAATTTGTTCCTAATCAAAGTAATAGTTAAATTTAGCTGTCAAATTAAAGTTGACCAAAACAGAAAAGCTGTTGCAGTAATCATTTAATTACGCTAAATAACATGCAACATCGGATTACTCCGATACCACAAAAACTTCACATTTAGGACTAATTAAGTAAGAACTAATTAAGCAATGGAAAGCTTAGTTAAGTTTATCTGTTTAATTAATTAACATCTTCAATCATAAATTACTTGCAATTCAGAGGATTTAAGCAGACTTGAATGTTTCTGTTCAATATTTGTAATGACACGAACAATGCTCTAACCTTTGCTTCATCTTTTCTTTCATTGGCAAGGCCAGCATATTTTGATTTTATATATCTAAAATCAACCATTTGTAATGATCCTGTATCCAATTTTATCTAAAGAATATGACTTGGGAAACAAATTTTGAAATCAAATCAAACTTAAAATTAAAAACATTTCAGTAAGAAATGATGAATTTGCTAATGATAAATCAAACTCAGATGTCAAAGTACTAATTGAACCAGATGCAAGGTTTTGGTGAATGCTTGGGGAAGCGGTGCCAAGATACTCGTCCAAGCATATTCAGCAAAATTTACCAATGAATTCCACTGTCTTATTTGAGCCACTGATCTTTATCAAGTATGCTTTCTCTAAATGGTTCATACAATGACATGAACTTTATACTGCCTAAAACTAGCCGACATTTATTCTTTTATGTGAACTGATAGATCACAGGGTTCAGGAAAGGAATATTAATTGATATTAAAGTTAATTCACTCCCTCCTGAACATGATAAAATTCAACTGTTCTGTTAACTCTAGCTCTTCTTAGGTTTTCATATTAAATTCAAAATGGATTAATCCTTGTCATCACAGTTAATGAAAGAGCAAGAGCGCTAGCCGGAACCTATACTATCAAACTCAATAAACACAAATGCCGGACTAAGCGTGTTAGACAAAGCCTATTCTAAATTTCATCAGTGAATTATATCTGACTGTTAGGCTGCAGCTTAGACGGCAAGCATTCCATGTCCTTTCTTCTTTTAATTTCATGCTTGCCACATGACTTGCATGATCTTACCATGAATTATTAACATATATATATATATATATATATATATCCCAACAGACAATTGGCCACGTGTCATAAATTCTGACATGACTCCTGTAATACACATTGAGGTTATTTTGTTTGGTTCATGAGCTGTTGTCGAGTACTCCTGATTGCTTCCAATCAAGTTATTCACATGATAAGTATACAAACTCTTTGGGAAAAGGCTAGCTTGATTCTTAACAAGTGATAAAGGACTGCTACTAAATGTAATTTTCAAATCCAAAATTAATGCATATATATTAATATAATCATATTTAGAAATTTTTACTGCACTTTTCAAAAATGTTAGCAACTTCTTGCAAACATATTTTTCACCTTAAAACATTGTGCACATTAACTGTTGGAGATAATGAGATGTAATTTTATGTATTAGCATTTCTCTGATTACTGCTTTAAACTCGTGAGACGACTGGGCTTTGGATAATGTCACTGATCTGTCCAAGGTTTGCACGGTTCCCGTAATGGGGTGGATTCAATTTTTTGTGATGAATGAGTCTTGGAGATAACATGATGGGACAGTACAATGGAAACGAAATTGGGTACTATTAGAATACCATTCCCTCTAGATACTGTTGATACGTAAGGAAAAACTATGGGAAACATGCCGCATACTTAGAATATTTATTAAAAGGTTTAATAGGTGAAAATTATTTGAAAAAAACAAATGTAAAATGTAAAAATTGTTAGAAGGAAATGGAAAATACGTTTTTACCCTTTACATTTCTTACCAATTTTCTCTCTGCTGTGCCTTTCTCATTTCTCCTTTATTCATCCGTCATTCTCTTGAAACCCTAGCCTAACAACAACACCGATCTCCTTTTCTTCTCTATTCCGACCCAACGACAACGTCTCTCTTTCCATCCTATTTGACCCAGTATAAAAAGTAACAATTATTTGTTGTGATTTAATTATTTGTGATTTGTTTGATCTAAAAGAATCCAATAAATTGTTGAGAATGCTATGATTGCTGCATTGTTTTAGTTTGATTTGGGGTTGGTTTAATTATATATTTATGATTTGTTGATCAAAATAACTAATTATTTGTATTCATTTCATTAAAGTAAAGCTACAGAGAAATACTCTTAGCGTCATTGAAACTCTTACTGGTGACGAAGAAAATGATGGCCTAGAATTCGAAAACATGAAGCGGACGGACCAGACATGGATCAGTTTGGTTTTTGATCTCCTTCAAAATTGCATCGGATATGAATTTTTGTAATTGTTTTATCGTTTAGACAATGATTAAAATAACATGTGATTGAGAGCTTGGATTAATTTAATTGTTGTTGTTTATCATCATTTTCTAATACTTTAATTGCATCTCATATTATTTTTGTTGTTGAATGTGTGTGGACGATTTGTCAATATTTTTTTCATGGAAGCTGGCCTCATCACTTTTTCATTTGTCTGTAATATACTTTTACTGACATTATGCTAAGTTTGCATTAGATTTATTTTTTATTAGACATAAAACAACTCCATATCTTGGTGTAGCTTGTATGGCTGGTGTGTCATTGTCTCCTTCAAATGTAGTAAAAATAGCTTTGGAAGATAGCTATAAGAATTTTATCCTTTGAAGCTTAAATTGTAATCTAGGTAGAGTTTAAGAAATAAGACGTTTTAACCTGAGTGTATAATTGAATGGTATTTAGGGTAGAATTGATTACTATTTTAAAAATATACATATAGTTATGTAAAATGTACGTATTGTTATAATTATATGTATGTATAACTCCACTTCTTATCTTGCAGTATTAACTATAAACACTAATATGTTAGAATAGTTTAAAATGATTTTGATAGTTTAAAATAATACTGTATTAATTATATAAAAGGCTATGTATTTATTATTATATATATTTATGTCAAAAATCATTAATGCGTATATCTCGTAATATACATTATTGTAATTCAACATAATTTTATGATCTAAATATTTTTATCTTAATTATTAAAATGAAATATTTGAAGAAATATTTTATTTTTTGTTAAATTTTATTTTCGAATCATCCAGAACCAAAGTTATGTAACAAAATTTAATTGAAAAACAGAATTTAATAAAAAAATTCAATCAAACTAAAATAAAATGGCAACATTCGATCAGCAAATTTGTTCTTAATCTTGTTGGGCCAATATATTATTTGTATTTATAAAAATATTTTTTTATTTTTATATGGTTTTCAACTTTCATGTGTTATTTTCTATTTTTATTTTTAATTTTTAACAAAAGCATTATTCCTTTTTTATGGAAAAACGTATATAGAAAATGAGAAAGATAAGAAGAAAAAATACAAATAGATATTATTTTTGTAAATATTTATAATTTAAAAAATTTTTAAAAATTGGTTAAATACAAAAATGTATTAATTCTTTCATACCTTAAAAA
Source organism: Adansonia rubrostipa (assembly GCA_038381775.1). Classification (NCBI taxonomy): domain Eukaryota; kingdom Viridiplantae; phylum Streptophyta; class Magnoliopsida; order Malvales; family Malvaceae; genus Adansonia; species Adansonia rubrostipa. The sequence goes on from JBBYHM010000013.1 coordinate 4,218,315, forward strand.
ATATACATATTAGTGCATATAACATCAACAAATAAATTTCTTTCTTTGTTCCTTAATTTCTATGAGCTACCTTTGAAACATATATATTAGTATTTAGCTTGTGACCTAATGCTACCAAAGTTTGAGAGATGCATAATTTAAAAATGGTAAATACTCATGAATACAGCAGCCATTTGTCACTAATTGGAAGTCAACTAAACTATGCGCCTTTTGCTTCAAGTTGCTCAAAAGCAGGGCAACTTTTTTGGGCAACTCTAGAAGTTTGGCATGTATTAAAGGAAGTTTAAAAACCTTGAGCTCAGGCTACAGGGTAGCTAACCTTGAGCTCAGGCAGGAATGGGTGAATTGTGAGCTTATTGGCTGCTGCCTCATCATGCTGAAAATTACTTTTTATCTATATACCGCAAACTCAACTATAAAATATATAATCCTAAGCGGGTTGAACCTATCAGTCGATTGAACGTAGTGAAATGGTGACTTGGTTTCCTAGCATCTTGCTCGCTGACTTGGAGCAGCAGCCTATTTAATTAGGGAACAATACTCTTTTGATTTATTTAGATCAAGCAGCACCTTATGTTCTAGTTCTTAATTGCTTCTAATACTGCTTCATCAAACAAATCAACTGAATCTTGCATGGCTGATTTTGCACATGCTTAAACCATGGCCGGTAACCCAAAGGAAGAAAAAAAGGGAAAATAAAGATCTGCTACCAATTTTATGTCAGTTTGACTTATCTGGAGTGGAACTAATGGAAAAGCTTGCACAAAAGAATAACAGCTCAAATGCAGATATCATGCAATATAAATATAAAGTTCCAATTTTATGTCAATTACTTTCTAACGAGTCACCCATCGATCATCGATCGGTCTAATCTTATAGTTCAAATGGATATGATCTGTTTCATGAATGCACTGACATTAAGGCATTGAATCAGTCAACCATACACTGATGCACGGAATCAAGATAATTTAACCACTCAATCCAGCAAGGAATGGCAATGCTAGTGCTAATGCTAATTCATAAACACCAAGGACTACACTAAGTTGAGTTTAACAGATGTAGAACCAATAAACATGGAATTTTATTTTTATACACTACAAAATAAGATTCAACTTCCCTTGCTCTCTCTCCTGCAGCTGGCTGCAGCTTAATTAATTTGCCCAAATTAGATTAGAGAAATTATTGAAAATTTCCTTTTTCTTAATTTATTGTGCTTCCTTTTCATGACTGTATACATATATATATATAAATGTAGATAGTCAATATGGCATTAGTGGGGGTGGTGCGGTTGGCACTCCTATCGGCCTTTTGTTGATTTCCTGTGGGTGATGGCCGAGAGATCATACGTGAACAAGAGGCAAAGGAACCTCAACATATACTAATATATATATATATATATATATATATATATATGTGCGCGAGTGCGGGTGCGAAATTAAAAAAATTTATGAGATACAGAAATGAGAATCAGTATACTAGGCAGTGTGAAGTCAATAACATCATCAGTGCCTCGAAACATGTGAAAGACGTCCAAGTACAGAAAGGAGAAGAGTTTGTATTTAACGTACATGTTATTTTATTAAAAAATTTTAAAATTAAATTTAGGTGATTTTTATTTTGATGTGGATTTATGATTTCCTTCATCTAGAATATACAGATTTATATATGGTTAATATATTAAATATATAATTATAATAATATCATAAGAAATTAAAGCAGAAGTTGGTGGAATTGGCCCGCGAGAAGAAGTAACACCACTACTGCTCTTCCAAACTGCAGCAGAGAACCACTGATGAGGGACGTAGAAGACGACTGCTGCTTCATGTTTTGCTACAACTCTGCTACCTGTTACCTGGGTGGGACATCAAAAATTAAACACGAGGAAACCAATCTATCTATTTATAATATAAGCGCAATGTTTGTTTTCTACATTATTGATACGTAAGCGTATGGATGTCTCTTTACTTGAATTGCTTTAAAAGAAAGTGCAATTTAGTTTCCATCCATCGAGAGCTGGGCTTACTTAAACTCTAGTCTACGGATACTGTCCTCAGCATGGACAGGCGTGAGCGAGCATATTAATGACAAATCAGTCTGCAGACGATGAAATGAACAAACTTAAAAAATTAATTTAACAGCCGGCTGATCCTTAATTTTTTTTTTTTTTTAAGAGGGGAAAATTTTACTTAAAGGAAATGAACATTTTCCTTTTAAATAACGGTGAAAGGATAAATTCTACTTTCATATAACAAAAATAGTAATAACTGAAATCATTAACAAGGAAATGACAACTTGGTAAGGATTAGTTTTAAAAATAATAATTATATATCAAATAATAATTATATATATATTGGAACATATATTTAATGCATATTCTAAGATGGCAAAAGTTAGTTCCTATACCAAGAGAACTGACCTCGAATATATATATTATATAAATTATATATATTAAAAATATTATTTAAAAATAATAAAATTTTTAAAAATATTTTATATTAAATTTTAAATTATTATTTAAAAATAATAAAAATTAAAAATATTTTATACTTAATCCCAAAATTACAATTTAAAAATAAAAAATAACTATTTAAAAATAATAAAAATTAAAAATATTTTATATATATACTGGAAAAAAATTAATCTAATATTGGTTCTCTTTGTGAAGAGAAATTGGTTCAATTAAAGTCATATGGATATTCAGTTAAAATTATATATAGATGCTGTTATTGTAATACGTACATTGAGCGTTATTCGAAGGAACTAACCTTCCATGAAAGTAATCGACTTCCTAGGCCAAAGAAATATCATTTTTACTATATATATATATATACATATAATTATGCTATATGTACATATCATTTTTTTTGGATGTACATATTGTCTTAAAAACATATTTTATATTAAATCATAGAATTATAATTTAAAAAATAATAAAAAAAATAAAAATGGTATGTACATAGAGAATAATTTAAACATACGTATAGTAAAAATAATATTTTATTCTAAGAGAGTTAGTTCCTTTCATAGAAAAGTCGATTATCTTTCTTAATTTGTGTATTTTTTGGCTTATAAAGTCATTTTTTTTCACGAAAGGTTAGTTCCTTCGAATAAAATTAAATATATATATATAACTATAGCTAAAAGTACATATGACAATAATATATACATATAACTTTAATTGAACTAACTTCTCTTCACAAAAAGAACCAATATCAAATTAATTTTTTTTTCAATACATATATAAAATATTTTTTAATTTTTATTATTTTTAAATAGTAAAAAAATTATATTTTTTAAATTGTAATTCTAAGATTTAATATAAAATATATTTAAAATTTTTATTTTTTAAATAGTAATTTAAAATTTAATATAAAATATTTTTAATTTTTTATTATATTTAAATGATATTTTTAATATATATAATTTATATAATATATATTTAGGATCGCTTCCTTGGCATATGAACCGACCCTTGCCATATTAGAACATATGTCAAATATATGTTCCAATATAAATACTTATTATTTTTAAATGTAGTTCCAATATATATATATATAATTAGTATTTTGTTTACTATAATTCGGGATTTAATATAATATTTTTTATTTTATAAATTTTTAAATAATAATTCAAGATTTAATATAAAATATTTTTAATCTTTTATTATTTTTAACTAGTATATATAATTTATATTTGGGTTCAATTTCCTTGGTATAGTATATAAAATATATGTTCCAATATATTTATTTATTTATATTTATTATTTTTTAAATGTAGTTCCAATATATATAATATATATAATTAGTATTTTATTCACTATAATTCGGGATTTAATTCAATTTTTTTATTTTATAAATTTTTAAATAGTTATTTGAGATTTAATGTAAAATACTTTTTTAATTTTTTAAATAGTAATTCAAATTTTAATATAAAATTTAATATAAGATGTTATTTAAATTTAATTATTTTTTAAATAATATTTTATTATTAAAATATAAAAATATTTTTTATTATTAAATATTTTATAACATGTTATTTTATTATTAAAGTATAAAAATTTTTTTAGTTATTAATTATTTTTTAATACTAATTCATGATTCAATATAAAATATTTGTAATTATTTGCATCCAATATTAAAAAAAAAAAAAGCAAAGAAGAGTTGGTTCACGTAAAAAAGAGTTGGTTTACTTTGTGTAGACAAAGTTAAAGGCAATTAGGTATATCGATGCAAGGATTGTATCTAGTTAATAATTTCTTTTTTAATAATTTCAGTTATTGCTATTTCCTTTTATGAAAATAGAATTTGCACATTCACTTTTATTTAAAATGAAAAAAATTCATTTCCCTAAATGAAAGTTTTCCTTTTTTTCTCCTTCCCTGCCCATTCCTTACGTTGTAGAAAACCTTGTGACCTCCAAACTCCAGTTACATACCCCAATTAGGAAGATTCACATTGTGCAGCAAATTTAACAGCACTTGTGTTAACTTGTGCTAAGCATGTTTAACAACAAATAAAATATCTATCTCACCAACCTATGTAGTATTTGAATTTGGTACTTGTCACCTAACTATATTCAAAATGGTGAAATTTACCTTCACCTGTTTGCAAAAGCAAAATTAACTTGATCGACGAGAGAAGTTTATCTTGCTGGTATCTAAATAGTTAATTAGAGTTCAAATGGTGGAGGTCAGTCACAACATGCACCGATAGAAGTGATCTATAATTTATTCTTTCAAATCACTCGACAAAAAAAAAAAATACAAGTCAAGTCATAAGCGGACTACCCACCTATAACGCCCCAATTCTATGTTGAGAATCTTTGAAGATCTACCATGACATATATGTTGAGACTAAAGTCTATATTTGCGAGGTGTCTTTTGGGGATAAAACCGTGAGGTCCAATGGGCCAAAGCGGACAATTCCATGCAGGTTGAGCGCGGGTCTCCACAAATGGTATCAGAGCACAATCACCAATCGACGAGAACTAAGTGCTACACTGTGTGAGCCACCTCTAAAATCCTATGAGAGCAAAGTGCTACATGATGAGAGTCACCTCTAGAATCTCAATGCTTGGTATGATCCTAGTTCTGTCTGCTCCATATTGGTTTTGTTTATTCTGTATTGGGCTTGACGATGACGTCAAGCTTTAAAACGAGAGGAGTTTGTTACACCCCAATCTCACATCGGGAATCTTTGAGGATCTACCATGATATATGTGTTGAGACTTAAACCTATATATGTTAAGCCCCTTTTGGAGATAAAACCTTGAGTTCCAATAGGCCAAAGCGGATAATACCTCGCAAGTTGAGTGCGAATCTCCACACCACCCATGAGGCAAGTTGTCCAACTCTCTTGGAGTGAAGTAATTTATCCACATTCCTAGGTTTCCACATTTTGAGATTACGTTTTTCGGACCCTGCTCTAATGCTACACCCCAAGTCAAGATTAAACGGACGAACAATAAGTGACAATGGAATGAATCTCAAAGCTGGAGTGGATTTTTAATAGTTGTAAACCTGAGCAACATGCATCCATAATTCTCACACTTTGTTCTACTTCTAGCCAAACAAATTCACAATGCCACAAATGAGTTGTGTGATCAATTACCTCCTAATATCACTGATATAAAACGTTATGATCTTATCTTGAACGGAACTGTCCATATTAGTTTAAGACTGACCTTGATATAAGCAAAAAGTAGAAGTGTCATAAAACAACATAACATAAAAATGAGTGAAAAAACATGTGAGTTAGGCATAAACACAAATAGAACATAGGCATTCATGTTCAGCGTTACAAAACACGGAGCAGACACGCACATATGCATATATAAATATATTCAGTATCACATCAACCCTGATATGGAGCCCACATATCAACGTAACCCTTCAAAGAACGCGGAAGCGCCTTCTTCCAGGCATCGAGATCCGGCGTCGCCAATTCGCCAGTTAAAGCAAGGGAACTATCATCCTTTCTATTCCCGAGATTCAATAAGAAAAGCTTGTCACCAAAAACCCTATGCATGACCTTCAAAGTCTCTTCCATCACCACCTTCCCATTTCTCTGTTCATCCTCAGCCTCCACGCAACTACCCCCGACATTCACCATGATTCTCCCACCTTTTCTCAGACTCTTCCTCAACTTCTGCCACGTGCTCGGATCCTGAAGCTCTGGTATCAAACTGCCTTTACTGAATAAATCCACTAAAATACCTGTAAACCCGTTTCTAATGCTAGCTTTCAATGCGTCTCCAATGTAAATGTAAAGCCTATCAGGGTATTGTTTTTCTAGCTTTTCAAGGCCAAAATATTCTCTTCCAACAGCAACCACAGATGGGTCAAGTTCCCATCCGTGGATTGTCAATTCTGGGTACAATTCAAGGATCAGACGGGCCGTAGAACCCGCCCCGAACCCCAGAATGCCAACGGGTCCAGGGGGTAAAATGGGAGGCAAAGTGGCGAAAACGTCGAAATAAGTGTTGGTGAGTGATTTGAAGAGGAATGAAATACTGTGGATGTTTCCGGGGGAATCAAGCAGGAGGAGCCTAGAGCCGGCAAAAGGATGGTCTGCTCTTCGAGAGACTTCTAATACGCGGATATAGTTGTGCCTCGTTTTGAATTTGGCAATGATTTTGACGTCGTCTATTGGGATGCCGTCGTCTTGGGTCTTTGTATGGGGTTTGCATTGATGGGTTTGGTCGGACTTCGGGGGTGGTAGACGGATAGGGACCGGTTTTGGTATTCCACGTGTTTTGAGGGAGAAACGGTGCGATGACCGGGAAGGTTTCAGAGCGTCACGGGTAATTTGAATGGGGTAGGAGATAATCGGTCGACTTTGGTAGGATATTAACCCAAGGCCATGGCCTTGGGACATCATTACTTTGTGCGATATCTATCGTCTCGTCTCTTCTCTCTACCTAGTAGCCACTACCGAGTTTGCTGTCCAGTAACAGTAAGCGGCATATGGTATGGAACTTATAAGGCCAAAATTTAGAAAAATTGCATCAACTGAAATTTTTAAACCCTCAATCCAGGTCCGGAGGATAAGCGCCCACTTTTGTCTCTGATGAAAACTAAATAATCCATTGCCATCCCTTAATAAGTTGTAACGAGAAGACATTAAGAACATCTCTTTTGTCATTGCTATGGCTACGCCTACCGGCATTCGCCTGGTAGAGATTGACCCCGATTCCCCATAGGTTTCAGTTTCTCATCACCAGAGACTACAAACAAGCAGAGAAAAAAGAGGCTGCCAATTATACAATGTATACCGCAAATTACAACCTGCCTCAGAGGGAAAAAAGTCATGTGGTATTTCAGAATTAATCTCATATTCAGACTCTTGTGTCTGTATTCATTGCGTCTTTGATTCTAACACACGTAATCTAAAACATCATTGTGCCAATTAAAGGGAAGGGATAACAGTGACCAAAAATTTCTAGTCTAAATCCTCATCAAAGAATGCTTGCTAGCTAGTATTGTCAAAATACGCCCAACTTGAACCACGATCTCAAAATTTATATTTTACAAGACAAAGATGAAGTACAATGAAGTCTAGAAGCTAACATGTTCCCTCAGTGTCAAGACGGTGGCTGCTCTTCTGCTTTCACGTCTCTCGAATGATGTGGTACATCCCTGAGGAAAATTGCACAAACTTCGTAAATCATACAACTAGCAGAGCAACAAAGTTAACAAGGCTCTTCGAAATAAGTTTATCAATCTGAAAAAAGTAAAAACTAACATTTTCCATATTCAAGACATCTGCAAAAACTAGAGCCCTTTCACCGTCTCCCTATCTCAGGCATGAGACACCCCTTTAGTGCCTCTCTTCCTATCTTTCAGGAAAGGCTTGACTACCCTATCAACGAAATGAAAGTAGCGACAAGCATCTCTCTCTCTCTCTCTCTCTCTCTCTATTCTTGTTGGTGCATTATTGATTTCCTCTTCCAAGCCCACTTGCCTTCTGACCAACATGCCAAAAGGCTTGGCCCATGCCACACAAGCCTCAAAGCCAAATCTGCTGTGAAAGTAGGAAAGACAGATGCTCACACATAAAGCAATGAGACTTTTTTTCGATGATCCATTTACAAGGCATAGGATGAAGCAAGTGTCATGTGCAACGAACTACTACAGTACTTATACGTATTACGATTGCGAAACCCAGAAATTTTTCTTATCTTAACCAAGTGCTTCACATCCTAAAACAAAAAAGAGATAAACTGAAGCCAAAAAAATATATAAAAATCAAAGCCTACTGAAGAAACCAGCATACAAGATGCTTAGATGCCCCCTGAATAATGGACTTATACCTCACAAAATAATGACAATAAAAAAGTATCCTATACAAAATCATTTACCTTTCAACCATGCTAAATCAATGCATTATTGGAAAAGAAAAAGTAACATTTGTAAGATAAATAGTCAAAAGACAAATTCTTACCTCATATCAGCATCTGTTGTAGGCTGTTTCACATCGGAATTTGAAAATTTGTGTAGAGGTTTCTCATCATCTTCGGGGCCTGACTCATAATCATCACCATTCCAAATGCGAGGTTTTGGTCTTTCATCCATGTCCTCTTCTACCTACATACAGCCAATCTTCCATGTAAGGTAAAAAACAGAAAGGCAAATTCTTGAAGATAATATATAGAAAAACAATTGAAGAAATCTGGTGTTAGCAAGAAACCACCTGAGGGGGTTGGATAGTGGATTGTGTTGTTTGAAAAGGTATACTGGGTGCTTGAGATAGTCTAGAAAGCTGCTCTAACAATGCGTTCCTGAAAAAGAAAACACTAAATTAAAATTCTACAAGAACAAGGTTACAAGAATGACATAAAGCTTATGGTCATATAAAAAGTGGTGATAGAGAACCATACTTAATATTTGAAATATCAATCCAAAAACTAGCAAGCAAAATGTTTATCCATGCACCCAAAACAAAAAGTGATGCCTCAGCTTACCTTCTCTTCTCTATATCTCTAGGTGCATTTAGGTTCTCCATGTTGCCTGGCGCAACATGAAGCGTATAATCAGGACCAAAATACTCATAATATTCATTGTAAGGCAGCCTGTTATCAGGCTCCACCCCAACTGCAACAGCTGTCTGAGATGAAGCAAAAGAAGCAATTTAGAGGAACAATAGTTCATCAGCAATGATATTTACAACATTTTGCAGGAATTGTGTGAGAGGAAGACCTCATAGCACCAACATCGGGCAACATTGCGGATAGTATACCCTCCACCACCCAAGACCATTAAAGGAACATTGAAAGATCTAAGGAAGCGAAGACAATCGGCATGGCCCTTCACAGACAAGTTGAAGCAACCCAACCTGTCACCGGACAACGAATCTGCTCCACATTGGAGAACAACTGCATCTGGCTGATAAACTTCCATGACCTTTTCGATGAGAGGCCGAAACAGACCCCGGAAACTCTCATCATCCATCCCATCATTTAACGGAACATTCAAAGCATAGTACTTGCCTTTGCCCAGCCCAATGTCCCTGATGTGTCCAGTCCCTGGAAAGAAATCCCCAAATTTGTGGAAAGACACAGTCATAACTCTGTCAGTGGTGTAAAATGCCTCTTCAACACCGTCTCCGTGATGAACATCAATATCAACATACAGCACACGCTGCACAGGGGCATTGAAGTCGAGCATTCAAATCCAAGTCCATTAAGAACAAAATATCATGAATGTAATAACATATTGGCATTCATGGAAAATAAACAGGGGAAGAAATTAAGAAGTTTCTTCCCTCGTATCTGTAGAATGCCTTACGATTAAGTGGGAAATAAATGAATTAAACAAGAACTTATAGGAGGTTTAGTTATTGCATACCAACTAATAAGGTCTTTAAACAAATTTAGCAATAAGACAAGAACAGTAGAATAATTACAGAAGGCAACAATAAATAGCACAGTACGAAGAATCTGCACCTGGCAAGTTATGCTTGACTTTCATTGTTTTCACAATTCCATCATAGAATTAAGTCATTTTTTCAGTGAGAGAGAAAGGAATGCAGTTTAGACAGTGAAAGAAATCATATATATCCTTCCACAGTTACAAAACATAACATCAGAAGAGAGGTATCATATTTCCCTAAAAACTTAAAACCATACCGTACAAGTCGTTAATAAAGCTAGCTAGAATCACAGTAAAACCAGGGTCACTTCAGCAGAAACACGGCAATATGCAAAATCAAAAAGTATTTGTTATGATAACAATGGCGAGGTATGAAACTTGGATCACACATCGGAAAGTAAAAGCTTTCGGAATTTATATGAACCTAAGATCTTCCGCCTAAACAGCTACCTTTCAGAGTGTGATTCTCCAAAGGTCATATCCATTTGATATCAGAGCCAGCTCCAGGCCCAACATTCGAAATGGCGACCATGACCAACGTGGCACCAACTCGTTGTGGTACCTCACGTTGTGGTGACGTGGACCCAACAAAGAAGGGCTTTTCATATGAGGTTTATATTGACATACCTGGTTGTCCAAAATTCCACATCACTGTGAACCAATTATAGAGAACCACACATTTATCTATCCATCGGGAGAGTACTAAGAAGACACAAATAAAAAGGAAGCTCATAAATTGGAAAAGGAACTAAATAAAAAGGAAAAATCACATTACCCTATGAACCTTGAGAAGCTCAAGAATTCCAAGCACAATATCGTTAACATAGCAAAACCCGGAAGCCTCACTTTTCTTAGCATGGTGCAACCCACCAGCCCAATTGATGGCGATGTCGGCATCTCCTCTATTCAACTTAACGGCAGCACCGATTGAGCCACCGGCGGAGGCCTGGCAGAAAGCGAAAAGCCCATCGAAGACGGGGCAATCCTCTCCGACATTGAAACGCTTCAAATTGCGAGAATAAGTTGGGTCGGAGATAGACTCGGGGGTTACGGAGTTGAGGAAGTCGACGTACTCGTCGGTGTGAAAGCGGCGGATATCAGCGGGACCTGCAGGGAAAGGACGGTTAATCTCCATCCGACGGTGGAGATAGTAGTGGACGATGAGGTTGTGTGCCATACGGATCCGGTGGGGCTTCATGGGGTGACCCTGACCGTAATAGTAGTCCCCGATCGTTGGCTCGTAGAAGTATGTCACGCGCCGCTTCTTCCCGTCGGGTCCCGACGGGAGTGACGCGCCTACGTCTTCCATGGCACGGAAACCTACCTTTTTTTTTCTTGGGTGGGTATTGGGGAAGCAGCCGCGAACGACTGACAATAGTGGGAGATTGGCGAAATTAAATATCAAGGCTTGCATGCAAGATTTTAAAGAAGCTTCTGGAAATTATAAAATAAAATGTTTAAATTTGCACTAAAGATTTGGTCTCTCGCAACTTTCATATTTTATTTCAAATGTCACTTTTTAACGTTTATAGTAATTTATGTATTTATATTATATTTAGATATTTTATGATATTATAATTATATTTAAATTTTTTTATATTTATATAATTTAATATGTTTATAATTTATATTTAATAAATTTTGATAATATATTTATATAATATTATATTATATTTTTAAATTTATATATATAATATTTATATAATCATATCAAATACTATATTATTTACTTATAAAATGAAATTTACAGAATTTATTAATTTCTCAACAAAATATTAGACTCAACGTTACTTTCTTATGCAACTTTGTGTATATCAGCACAGTGATCTTGTTTTGATGAAAAACATCAATTTCATACGTAATATAATTATGCGATATAAATTTAATATAAAAAATAATTAAAATATAAATTTTTTTAAAATTTACAAAAAAAAATACAAATGAATTGAAATTTTTATAGATATATAATATTTTGAATAAGATTATGATATGAAAAATAACGAGAATACGAAGATAATACAAATGCATAAATATTTTTTATGATGATTTTAATTTAATTAAATAACTTAATTAACCCGAAACACTGATAAATGCATAGATAAAACTAATAAAGACATAATTATTTACATAAATTAACCCAGAACACTAATTTAAGACAAAGCTTACTTGTCCCTACACCAGTCCCTCAGATTCCTAGTTGTGCAATCTTATGAATTTACTATAATGTGTGTAATTTTAATAACAGAACGCATTTTTAAATGATCAATTTTAAGAAGTACTTCATGTGTAATTTTTTATTATAATTTTGTAATTATTCTCTCATGTTCAATAATTATCTAATGCTGTATCACTTACAATTATGAACTTCCTATAATATTTGAATGGATTTTATATAATTTAAATTATAATTAATTAAATGTAATGAATTTAACTATTAACTGATATGCTATTTAAACTATTATAACGCTTCTGATTTTGGCATCGTTATGTAAGTTGTAGCGTAGTTTAATAGGTTGAGGTTGGTATGAAAGAGTAACATATCATTCAATCATAAAAAAATAATTCTCGCTTGGATCTTAAAGACGATAAACCTAAAGCCAAATTCCACGAAACCGAACGCCAAAGCCAACTGCCGAGATAACTCTTCTACTTGCTTGTCAGACTGTTGTTTCGTTCTAGTATTAGCCTTGTTCAGACGAAACTTGGAGAATTTAATAGCTGCATCTCTTGCTTACTTTTATCTACTACACCTACCTTAGAATAACGAAGTATTGCATGTTGGTTGGGGTTATTGGCCACACACTACCTCCTAGGGGTTAGTCTGAAAGTTTGATGGCTGGTATTATACCAGCACTCAGCAAAGAGAAACTACTTGGACCAGTCCCTAGGTCTTTTCGCAACTAATGCACCTTAATTAGGTAATTAGCTCAAAAATAAAAGATGGAACAAAAATGGGTGAATTGGTTCTTTAAAAATTTTAAATAAAATATGAAATTTAATTTAAAAATTAAAAAGAAACAAAGATAAAAATGAGTTGACAGACAAAAAAATCAAATACGTGATATATAAAGATTTGGGTTCTAAACTCAAAGCTTACGTCTTCCCTTCTTAGCATATTTCTTGCTAAGGTGATTTCACAATGTACTAGTAAAAATTTACTATTGAAACTAAGGTATAATCTTATAATCCCTATCTTTTAAGGCTTAGATCAAACTTTTTAATCCCCGTAAAAATTTTATCCAAATTCTTAAGTAAATCTTTTCTGCTATGAGAATATTGTTTGCGAGCTAATTTAATCCTCTAATAGGCAACACAACAAAGAAAAGATGCAAATAAAAAGGAAGAATATAATGTGCACATGGAGTAAAAATATGAACTTGAAAGATGCTAGTTTTGCTTTTGAATTTCTTGATCAATATTGGGTATCTCTTATTGTTTGAGGTGCTGTAAACCTAGATTTATAGCTTGGGTATGAATTATAGATGTTGGTCATTAATTTGGTTGGGGAAAAGGAATTGTATGCTTTATAAATGCATCTTTTCATTTAGTTCCATATATACGTATTGATACATTTTCATGGGCATCAATATATTTACTTAAAACCCTTAAAATATGACCATTGTGGAAGCTAAGTATCAAAACATTAAAGGGTGTACCAATACAACTTTTAAAAGGTATGCATTCAAATCTATATCATTGCATTTGGGGATCTCAAAGTTTTTTAGCTATCGCCAAAGGCATGTATCGATACACTCAAAGGCTGTATCAATACATTGCTTTAAAAAACCCTCAAAAAGTATTTTCCTTAGCTTTAGAAAAGATTTTGATTTATTTAAAAACTATTTTGAACATAAGTTTAAATTTGAAACACATTTTGAGAAGATAAAGGAGTTAAATAATTTATTGTTTTTCAAAATATCTTCAAATTAATTCAAGAACAAATACTAAGCTAAAAGTATTTAAACACAGACTAATTAAGCTTAAGTTATTGTTATATCAAAATTGAGATCAATTCAAAACTAATAAAATTAATATAAGTCTCTAAACTCCTATTAACAACTTTAGTTTGCCCATAAGTTTAATGGTGATAAGTTGTGAACATCTTTAACTAAAAGCTGAGATAATTCTTTCCAAAAAAGACTAGTGAAAACCTTGTCTCTATTAGTAATAATACACCTTGATGCTCCACAAAGCTTATATACATTTTCCAAATAAGCTTGAGCTACTATTCTGGCTATAAAAGTATATGCAAGAGGCAAAAGCAATAAAGTGAGCATATAAGCATACTTGCTCAACCTATCTACTACCACCATAATCACGCCCTTTTAAAGGATCTAGGAAGCCCTTCTATGAAGTCCATAGATAATTATGACCATACCTTATTAGGAATAAGCAATGGTTGTAACAACCATGGGTAGGTAAAAGTATTGTATTCATACTAATAACAAGTTTTACAACCTAATAAACTACCTTACTACCTTTTTCATGCCCCTCCAATAGAATACCCTAACAATCGTCCTCATGATAGCCCTCACTTTTAAATGGCTAGCATCAACTAAAACTACGAAAATATTTCAACAAATCCTGCCTTAATTTGTTATTAACTCCTCCTCAATCGGCCTTCTTTTCTTGTATTATTTATGTTTTATGACTATGCTTACTACTGCATCATCTTCTACCCATAAATGCTTGATTCTAGCAGCCAAGTTATTATCCACCATAGAAATAACAAGTAGTTGTAGGTCTTCCTGACAGTGCATCAACAATTAAATTGGTATATCCCTTTTCTGAAAATTAAGTAGTCATACCTTATCATTTAGACTCTATTGCTCTTGAGTTGGGATTTATGTTTTTTGATTAAGGAGGAATTTCAGGCTATGATTATATATTTTTATTTGGAAATGTCTACCAATTAGGTATGCCTTCCATTTTTTTAACTGCAATAAGAATAGCCAACATTGCTCTTCCATATACAGGAATTGCTCGATTTCTAATCGACAAAGCCTTGCTAAAATAAATAATAAGCTGATAAGTTAGACTCAAAAGAGCACCTATGCCTCATCGTGAAGCATCTTACTCTACCATAAATGTCGCCTTGAAATTTGGTATAGCTAAAATAGGTATTGAAACCGAGGCAAGTTTAAATCATTCAAAGGCTGTGGTAGCTATGTCCAAACAAACCCATTCTTCTTCAATATGTCTGTTTGTGATTTGCAATAATTTCATAACCTGGAATAAACCTCTGTAGCATCTAATCAACCCAAAAACCCTCTAAGCTCCTCAATTGTCTTAGGCACTAACCACTTCTTCACACAAACAATCTTGTTGGCATACGTGGTTTTTTCATCTTTAAATATAACATGTCTTAAAGATTTATTTGATAACAAAAGAAATAGTTAATTTTTATTCTAGTTTTAATTTTTCATTAATCTTAAATAGTAAAAAAAAGTTATAGTAATCTAATTTTACATGTTAATGCAAATTGATAAAATGTATATAAATATACATTTTATCCATTTCAATCGTTTATAAAGTTATAATATTTATTCCATTCTGATTTAATATTTTATATTATAAATAGTAATAAGATTTATGATAAAAAATCTGAATATCTTTATCAATTTTTTTAAAAAAATATTATAATTTTTTAGATAATAACTTTAACAATGGAATTATGTCTAGAATTTAAATAGTTAAATTTAGAGTTTACAAGCAATTAAATCTCTTTTATATATATATTCATATATATATATATATATTAAGATATATTAAAGCAACTTTTGATTTTGTTTCTTCAACCATAAAAAGGTTTGAAGATAGGTAAATGTTCTTTTTTTTTTTTTTTTCATTTGGTTCATATTCTCACAAACATATCTATATATATATATATAAGCAACTTTTGATTTTACTTCTTCATCCACACAAAGGTTTTGAGATGGGTAAGTGTTTTTTTTTTTTTTTCATTTGGCTAACATGGTAATGGCCTCTTTTTTATTAACTTACATAAGATACATGGTAAAATTACCCAATAAAAAGTTTTTTTTTGGAAATTTTCTTGTATTTTATACGGTTTTATAATGGGTTTCTTTAACTAAATTCAATGGCAAAAATTGACATTTGATTTGAAAGGACCAATTAATATTATACCTTATTTTAGACCTATTTTACCACATATATATCTACCTATATATAAATAGTATATTAATAAAATGTAATCAATCTCATAAAATTATAAAATAAAAATA
Source organism: Adansonia rubrostipa (assembly GCA_038381775.1). Lineage (NCBI taxonomy): Eukaryota > Viridiplantae > Streptophyta > Magnoliopsida > Malvales > Malvaceae > Adansonia > Adansonia rubrostipa. Next base: position 4,234,428 of record JBBYHM010000013.1, read on the forward strand.
TTACAATGGCAGCATTAAACTTTTAAGGTTACAAACATTTTCAAATTACTAGTAAAATTAAAGGCAAGAAACTTAATAATTATAATTTTTCATCCAAAAGACAAGAAAAATTAAAATTTTAAGAATAGCAAGACTTCCATTTTAATTGTTAAACAATATATTTTTATCAACAAAAACAATATAATTTTAAAAGAATAAATTAAAATTTTGACATTAGAAATTATGATTTTATCCTAACTGTTTTGTAACACCCTACAATTGTGTAATCTTGCATGAGGGATACAAACGCAAATAGAAAAGTTGCGGGGATTTAAGTGTAAAAAAAAGGTTAATATTAATGTCTTCCTTTGTTAAAGGAACTAAAAAAAAAAAACATCAAGAAAGAAAAGAAAAAAGAAACTAGAAAAGTGAAGGAGTTTGGAGTTTTGGAGGTGAAACAAAAGTTAAATTGGTGTCTCATCACAATCCATAAATGGTTTTTAATCGTATCTTGGTTAGATTTTTGGACTTATTAAAGTCAACTTGCTAAGTAATTGACTTATCTTTAACCTCCGATTGTTTTATAATTGCATGGATACATGTGTAGGTCTTTGAAATAATCCAAAAATGATTTTTTACATTTTATATTTTCATATGGATTATTTTGAATGGATACGAAAATGAGTTGAAAGGTATGAATTGATTATTTTATTATGCTTTGAATCTTTCTTAAATTATATAATAGAAATTGTGTTTAATATGGATATGATGTAGAGATATACTTTTTTTTTATGATTTTGGATATATCTGAATTAGATTAAACCGGTTACTTGTTATGAATATGAATTTAAGTACGTTGTGGACCTTGCTATTGGGATAATCATAATAGTACTACATGCTAATATTGTACTTAACCTCTTCGAGGTAACAATATAGGTGTGGACTTTGCCACTAAAATGAAAGTGGCCGTAGCCTACTAAATTTGAAATTGAATATATATATATATATATATATATATATATATATATATGAATATGTTTATGAATATGCATGTGAATGTATTTCAAAATATGAATTTGACTACATTCTGGACTCTGCCATGAGGGATGAATACAACAGTAGTATGTATCAATATTGTATTAAGCTCTTCAAGGTTGTATTCTGAATATGGACCTTGTCATTAGAACAAAAGTACTCATAACTCAATGGTCTTAGATCTAGCTAGGTTTTGAACCCTATCATTAGAGATGAATACAACATACTAGCATTGTACTTAACCTCTTCAAGACAAAATTAAAAATATGGACCTTGCCATTAGGGTGAAGTTATTTATAGCCCAATAAATTTGAATTTGAATTTGAAATTAAATATAAATGAATATGTTCATGAATCCATACATGATGCATTTTTGTACGTAAACATGAATTTGAATATGCATCCACAATCATTTGTTATTTGTTTTCCATGCTTCATTATTTGAATTTAAAGATTTATTTGATTATTGGAATTTGAAGATTTGTGAACAATTGCCGGAGTAAAATATTGACGTTTGAATCTATTTTACGAAAATGGTTTGACAACTTCTCGTAATAATTTGGCATCTATATATATGTGTAACATATGTTGACCCGTTTAGTTAAGAAAGTTTGTCACTTGCTTAGTATTTATACTTTCGTTAATTTAATACCTTTCTTTCAGATGGTGAGGCGTAACTGCTAGTTAATTAGTCCCTGTTGGCAAAATTTGGTATTAAGAGATTCGTTTCTAGCATCTATGATGTTTGGGAGATTACTAGTTTGTTATACTTAAAGGATAAGGATTTTACAATCTTTTATGGATATATTTTTGATGTTTAAGTCGTAAGCAAAAATTCAATTTATTTTCTAATTTTGAAGTTCTCCAGCAATTGTTATAGCTAGAAATTTTACAATATGTAACCTCACGTACTTTTAAAGTATATGATAGCTCTCGCTTCTTAGATTCGGGTTGGAGGCGTGACTCTTTTGTAAAATGGTTTTCAATATGATTTTTGTTGAAATTAAAAATTAAAATAGTAATATAATTTTTACTCCTTTCATATAATAATATAAAATTAAATTATGAAATTTAAAAGGAAAATGAAAATTTTAAATTTAAAAGAATCCATTTAAATTTATTTAACATATGAATAATAAGACTTTTCTTTGCAAGCTTTGAGGGCGAAAGCCCCATTAAACTCTAATGACACCCTATGTTCTCACAGTATTTCTTTTCAATATTTTGTTATTATGATAAAATTTATTTTATGTATACATTGCTATAGCAATTTCTTATTCAAATATGTTACACACTATATTATTAATCAAATTAAAATTATGTATAAATCTATATAATAATTGTATTATCAGTCAATTTGTAAAAAGTTTAATAATATTTATTTTTTAGCAGAATAAAGTTGATGGATAAATATCTAAAATAATAAAATAATATTTTACTGTTTGGTAATTTAAGAATTTTTTTCATTTTAAATTATTAATTATTCTTTGTATTCCGCTTCTAGATTATTTCACTGATGTTATAGGTTCTCTAAATTATTGTCAACTAAAAACAATTTTCATACTTTAATACAGTACTTATAAATATTACGTAAATATATTAATAACATATTCACGCGATGGTCATATATATATAAATTCCGGGAAAAAAAATCAATTGATAAAAAGCTGCCCTCCTTCTACTTGGAATAAATTCCGAAATCTAAGGGAAAATCTGTTCAATGAAGAAAATAGCTGGAAGAGAAGAAACAACAGAAAAACGGAAGAAGAAAGAAGAGAAGAGAAGGGAAGAACGTCGGGAGCAATTAAAAAGAACAAATATATACATATATATATATATATATATTTAATATAATGTCTTTTGGCTGCAGTTCTACCTCCTCTGCTGGTTCCTCCAACCAATCGAGGAATCACTCCACGTCGAAATACTCGCTCGCCCACTGCTCCTGCCCGCCAATAGCATCTGGCGAATTGTTCAAGGACACATCTGCAATAATAAATAACACATGGTTTGATAGGTTGAATGGTTGATGATCACCACCCCACCCCAATCATCGGCCGTTAAATCCAAAACACAACAGCAATCAAATAAAAGCAAGTTTAGAATTTAATCAAAACGCACGAAAGCAATTTTTGCAGCAGCTAAAATTCTGCTTGCAGGCACTGCAGGAGGGATCGCAGCACAAGCTTGACACTTGGCAGTCTTGTCAAAAGGTTCTCCGTAGATCTGACAAAGCAAGTCCGAGCTCGAAAACTCATCCAAGCGGATATGAAATTGAATTCGATCTAATTTAAATTGATTTAAAAATTTAAAAGTTTAAATTTGAAAAAATTCAAGTTTGTAAAGTTCGAGCCCATAAAAATTCAAAATAGAAAAGGCCTACAACTCATAGAAGCCTGTATCCGTTATGATTCGAGCTTGAAATCGATCTGATCTGAGCTTGAGAACAATTCGATCTGAAACCCGTAAAAACCTGAGGTCTGAGCCCGAGATCCATCCAAATCATAGCCTGAGATCGATCCTATTCGAAACTCATAAAAAACTAAAAAAACGATAAACCATAATTATATGATTTATTTAAAATAAAATATATAAATGATAGATAAAATATTTAATTTATAAAAAATTTATAATTATTTTACAATTATATCAATGATGTATTATTTAAAAAATTAATAGTAAAACTGGCTTAACTTAAATCATATTAACTACAAAATATTAACTTTAAATTTAAAATATCTTTGAGTTCTGATTATATTATATTTACAATAATTTAGCACAAAAAATAACAAATAATGTTATTAATTTAATATTTAATTGATTCATTCTATTATAAATAAAAATAATCATGTATAATATACTATTATACCAATTTAAATTTAATTTTAAATTTAAATTTTAATATAACAGTAATTTAAATATACAAAAATATCATATAATTTTAATAAATAATTGAACTTGATATTGTTTTATAACACTAATACATAACATTACTACTAACAAAAATTAATTTTAAATCATTCTCATAGTGTTCAAACGGTATAAAATATTAAGATTACTTAAAATAGAAAACAATTTCTTATAAATGAAAATATAAAAATTAAAAAAAAATTAAATAACTTACTTAAATACAACAGTTAAATAAAATATATTTAAATAAAAAATATTCTTTAATTTTTAAAATCATATAAATTTGATTTTTGAGTACAACGTATCAAGCTATCCGAAAATTAACATTCAAAATTTGAACCTATAAATTACAACCAAAACAATCATAATTAATCTTAGTAAAAAAGTTCAAAAAATTTTTTGTAAACAATAAAAAATAACTATTGAAAAATAGAATATTAAGGTACTTTACAATTAAAAGTTGTTTTTCTACGTGGTTATATATTTATGTTTAAAATTTATATTAGTATATTAAAAATATTTGTTTATTATATAATATTTAAATTTATTGTTTGAGATACATATTTTTGTACTTACGATGACATATTAACATGATTAATAGAGTAAATAAATATAAAAAATTTATATGTTCAGCAAAAGTTAAGATGCCTTTTATATCTTACATGTATCTTATATTATCTATTAATTTAATTATTATATAATATAAACATTATAATATCAATAGTTGTATAAAATTTACTGTATATACTGTACTCATATATAGGTATTAATATATTATATTATATTATATTATATTATATTATATTAACTACACTATACGGTATCAATAGGTATATAAATATTTATC
>JBBYHM010000013.1:4257420-4267978 GCA_038381775.1 Adansonia rubrostipa
CATCATTAATATGATTCCTAAAATCTGCTTTTACATTTAAGAATAATGTATTTACGTAATGATATATATATATATATCAATCAAAAGATGAATAAAAAGCGTGATTGCCTTCATCTCTCTTATTTCTTATTATGGTGTCAGAGCCACAGCCTTAAGGCATTATATTTCTTTTTCTTCTTGTTTGATCTCAATAATAGCCGATGACTCTATAAGTCATTCTTCTTCGACAACAACTAGTTTCAGCACTTAATCCATAGCCACAAACCCAATGCAAAATACCAACCTAGGATCCTTTATCCCTCTACATACCGACTTTCTAAACCCGTCACCTAATGCCTCGTTGATCAACACAACCCAGTGAAACTCACCCCTTCAAATTATTTTTCTTGGCATACCTAATGGAAGAGTCTCTTCTGTTTATAGCTTCATGAGTTTTGTTGACACTGAACGAACCAATCTTCATCTAGATGTCCCATTTTGCTCGAGACAAGACCAACTCATACTTTCTGCTCTTGTTAGCTCCCTTTCACAAGAGATAATTCCTTTTGTTATCTCTTGTGACACTTCACTTGCTGTTTGGCAGTACCTCTACAAAACTTATGGTAAATCTTCTCGTGCTCAACTCATGAGTCTTCGAGAAATACTCTCTAAAGCCAGCAAAGGAACCCAATCCATTACCTCTTACCTTCAGTTTATCAAACATTTACGCGACCAACTAGCTATTGCTGGCTCACCACTAGATGATGATGAGATTGCTTTGCATGTCTTTAATGGTCTTCCTTCCAAATTCAAAAGCTTAACAGATTCTCTTTGTTCCCGAGACCCACATGTTTTATTCGATAAGATTCATGCTACACTCATCGATTATGAAACAACTCTGTTACGTGATGCTCCCATCGCATCAACTCTGGTTGCTGCCAACTTCACTCATAAATGTAGTAGCTCCCAAAATCGAAACAAAAAGCAAGGTCAGAATCATTTCAATACTCGATAAAGCAACCTAAATACCAATCGATTTAATTTTGGAGGCCAATCTTCTAATCAGCGCCCAAGTATGATTTGTCAATATTGTGATAAGCCTGGGCATATTCTCAAAAAGTGTCAAAAACTACTTTCAGCATTTCCCTGGCTTCAACAGCAATCTAATTCACAAACTGCTCCTCTGGCATCCACTTGACCTCTACGAGCAAACTATACAACACCCACAGCCAACTCTAATTCTTGGCTTGTTGACTCTAGTGCATCGCATCATGTTACAACAAATCTTCAAAACTTAGCCATTCACACTGAGTCTGATGGGTCCGATGATGTTTTTCTTGGTGATGGGAAAGGTTTACAAATTACTCATAGTGCATCTACCACTCTTCCTTCTTCCTCTCATTTTTTTTTACCTTTCAAATGTTCTCTATGTTCCTAATATGAAGCAAAATTTAATATCAGTTTATCAACTTTGTTCCACTAATAATGTTTCTATTGAATTCACCCATGTTTCTTATTGTGTTAAGGACCTCACCACGGGGGCACCTCTTTTGGTAGGGAAGCCTAAAGATGGCGTCTATGCATGGCCTACTCAATCTACTTTTTTTCCAGTCAAAATGTTTTTTCGACACGTCTCAATTCCAAGACTCAATGGCATAATCGGCTAGGCCATCCATCATCTTCTATCCTCAATCATTTACTTCAATCTCAAAATTTACCTTTTTCTTCCTCCAAAGACCAGTTTATTTGCAATTGTTGTAAATGCAACAAAATGCATAGATTACCTTTTTTTGTATCATTAATAAAAAGTTTTAATCCATTAGAATATATCTACTTAGATGTGCGGGGTCCTGCACCAATTACATCAATCGATAGATATCGCTTTTATTTAATTTTTGTGGACCATTATACAAAATATATATGGTTTTTTCCCATGAAATTAAAATCTGAAGTTTCTATCATTTTTCCTAAGTTCAAATCAATCGTTGAAAAATTCTTCAAACGCATCATTATTTCATTTTACTTAGATAATGGTAGCGAATTTCATAAACTCAAAGATTTTTTTGAAAATAATGGAATTTCATATTTTCTTACTCCCCTATACACTTCCTAACACAATGCCACATTTGAGCGACTTCATCGTCATTTAGTTGAAACTAGTCTCACTCTTCTCCATAATGCAAATCTTCCACTTAAATTTTGGTTTTATGGCTTCTAAACATCCACTTTTCTTATCAACCGCATGCCAACCCCTATTCTTCACAAAGATTCACCATTTTTTCTTCTTTTTGGATACCATCCAAATTATCATAAACTTTGAACATTTGGATGCTTATGCTATTCGTTGCTTTGCCCTTATGCCAAACATAAGATGGAACCAAAATCACTCCCTTGTGTCTTTCTTGGCTACTCCAATAATCAAAGTAGCTACAAATGCTTTGATCCCCATTCAAATAATTTTTTTCTCTCAAGGCATGTAGAATTTGTTGAAACAGTGTTTCCTTTCACAAGCTTGGACAATAAAGCCCAACGTCCTGATGCTGAATCCACTTCGACTTGGGCTCCTACTTACTTTCATATCCCCTTCAACCTTATCTTATCCACTTTTTCCCATAATCAAATCACGTTGCATCCTTCCTATAATAATATTTCTCCACAAAATTTGCCTTGTCCTTCTCCATCTTTTGCCCCCATCTCAGTCAGTGGCCATGCATCTCCATCCGGATTCTTCTCTTGCATCTCAATCGGTGTTTTTGCCTTTGGTGCCTTGTCACAATACCACTGAGTCTATACCTACATCCCAGTCCTCATTTGAGTCCCTAAACAATCCTTCCTCGACCTCTTTAACCTCCTCCATTGATAATAAGCCTCCACAAAACACTCACCATATGGTCACCCATTCTAAAAACCATATTTACAAACCCATCCGTAAACTTTCCCTTGCTACTGTTACTTTTATTTCCTCGAAATGTGAACCTCGCACGACCAAGCAAGCTCTTGGTAACTCTACTTGGCGTGCAGCTATGAAAGCTGAACTTTCAGCTCTTGCTAAGCAAAACACATGGGTACTGGTGCTGCATGATTCTACACAAAATGTGATTCGCATTAAGTGGGCGTTTCGTCTAAAATATGATTTAAACGGCAACATCACCAAGCACAAAGCTCGTCTGGTTGCAAAAGGCTATGAACAACGCCTTAGCTTGGACTTCTCGGATACTTTTTCCCTGGTTGCTAAACATACCACAGTGCATGTTGTGTTAGCCATTGCTATGGCTCATGGTTGGTCGATTCGACAAATGGATGTTAACAACACCTTTGTACATGGAAGGCTCTCTGAAGAGGTGTTTATTAAACAACCCCTAAGATTCTCAAGCTCTGTCCATCCAGATTATGTTTATAAACTAAACAAGGTACTTTACGGCGTCAAACAAGCTCCACGAGCTTGGTATCATGACCTTACCATAGGGCCTCTCTCCCTTGGATTCACGGCCACCCAATCAGGTCATTGTTTATTTACTTTCACTAACAATAATGTGATTGCTTATCTTGTTATTTATGTAGATGATCTCATACTTACAGGGAACAATCCAACTTTTCTTACAAGAGTGGTTGAGCAGCTAGGCATTCTTTTGTCTATAAAAGATCTTGGGGATGTTGGTCTCTTCCTTGGGGTTCAAATGGTTTGCACATCAAGTATCTTGTTCCTATCCCAACACTAATACATACTTGACCTTCTTGATAAAGCCAAAATGTCCGACTACCATCCAATCTCAATGCCAATGTGCACTGGCCTCTTTCTCCATTTGGAAGATAGTGCTCATCTTGAAGATGTCAAGTTTTACCAACAAACTGTTAGGAGCTTACAATATTTATCCCTTACTCAACCAGACATTGCCTTTGTCACCAACAAGCTGTCTCAATTCTTTAGTCAGCCCACTACTAATCACTTAGTTACTTTGAAATGTGTGTTGCATTATCTTCGTGGCACCACTGATCTCGATTTGGTCATTGATAAATCATCTTCACTCACACTTCATGCCTTCTTCGATGCTGATTGGGCTAGCAACAAAGACGATAGCACATCCACAGGTGCTCATATCATCTATCTTGGTCGCACTCCAATCTCACGGAGCTCCAAAAAGCAAAGATCCGTAGCCCGTTGTTCTACAAAAGTGGAATACCGCTCAGTCGCCTCCACAATTGCTGAGCTGTGTTGGATTAAGAATCTCTTGCATGAACTTTTCATCACTCCCTTTGAAGTTTCGGTGATCTATTGCTATAATCTTGGTGCCGCCTACCTTTGTGCTAATCTCATCTTTCACTCTCAGATAAAGCATATCGAAATAGATTATCACTTCGTTCGCTCCCTTATTCAGAAGAACCAACTGTGTGTGTCACACATTAACTCCAAAAATTAGCTTGCTGACTAAACCACTCTCCCATCATGCTTTTAACTTCCTTCGCTCCAAGATTGGCATTGCTGATCGCTCTGCCATTTTGCGGGGAGCATATAAGTGATAGCACATTAAGTGGTGCATAAAAAGCTCCTCCAATTCACAAAGTCAACTCCACCATATCAGCCATTCACACTTCCACCAAATCAACTCATCATCAATCGGAAGTTAATGATTCCATCTCCACCAAACCAACTCGTCATCAATCAGCAGTCAATGATTTCACCTCCACCAAATCAGCTAATCATTAATATAATTCCTAAAAACTGTTTTTTACATTTAAAAATAACATATGTACGTAATGATATATATATATATATATATATATATATATATATCAATCAAAAGATGAATAAAAAGCGTGATTTGCCTTCATCTCTCTTATTTCTTATCAGCAGTGTCATCTGAAAACTTGTTGCGAACTTGTTGAGGGACCAAATACCAGAGCTTGTCGACGTTAACGAATGGGACAGTAAAACTTGTTGCGAAGTTTGTGGAAGTAACGCATGCCGACCTTTCCAACATAACCAGGATGGTACTTGTCAAAGAGGACGTGGCGGTGGTGCATGCCTTCGGCATTACCACGACCTGGGGTGCTTCCTGTGCTTGCCTGCGCTCACGTGCCCTCTCTTTTTCCGATTCTTCTTGAAACGGCTTGTCATTTCTGCTTCAGGGAATTAGGGACTTCCTCCCTGCAAGAGATGCTCATAGACGACAGGAGTGCCAGTGAGGCACCAGTGGGTACAGACGAGACTCGAGAGTCTACCTGTAGGCATTTACTATTTTGTCATTATAATAATTTAAATAAAACAATAAATCCAAAAGAAGACAACTGGGTAACAAATAAAGCTAGCCGGTCCTGACCTGAGCAACAATTTTCCTCGTTTCAGGCTCAGCTCAAACCCTATATCCAACAATCGATCAGCCAGCCTCATCCAGAACAAGGTGCGTCACTCTTTGCAAGTTTTTATTTTTTATCTTTTTACAAATACAATTACAGTATGGGATAAAGAAATTGATCGTGGATATTACCATCTCATCCATGTTGATTGTTGGGCTTCGAAGGGAAAAATATCAGCTTATATTGTGTTTAGATTTGGTAGTTTGCCGTTTGGTCTGCTAAGTTTGGGTGGCTTGCTTTCAACTTTAGATTTGGGCCAATCCACTGACTAAGCAGCGCAGCTCAGCTCAATTTGGACACATCCTTTTGCCTTTATGCTCGGCCTTGACTCAGCTTAATTTGCTCAGTTCTGTTAAGACTTGTGTTGAAACATGTTAAAAATAAATAAATAAATCCGTTTGTGGAATGGAGCAGTGTGGCCATTCCTTTTTTTTTTATTATTTGCTAAAATGAGCAAATATGCTTATTTATTGTTCTTTATTTAAATTTCACATTATCCCCCCCTCTAAATTCTAAATAATTCTTTGGTCATCTTACCTACAAAATTGTAGCAACGAATAAATATGCTCGGCCGCGTGCATTTAATTTAATTACTTGTCATTTCATAGGTATTTTCTGTGCAATTTGGTTAACACATTGCCTTTAAAAACGAAATACTCCAATTTGGTTGAGGTTTTGCTTTGCTTTGCCCACACCAAACGCCGTCTCTTAGACAACATCACTTCCAATTGGGAGTTGCTGAACTTCCATTTGGACTTTCACATGGAAAGGAATGGAAGAGTTGAACTGAACCCCCCCCCTTTTTTTTTTTTGTTTGAAGCTGTTCAAATTATAAGAATATAGAGAAACGTTTAGGAAAAATACAGTCCCTAGTCCTATCTATAATGAAGCACTTTCATAGTCTAATTCTTGAATTCTTGCAGACCTAGCAAGGCAACGTTTTAACATGTATAATGCATACACACACGCACAGCTAAATCAGATATCATTGTCAGGGTCTTCCAATTTACATCGGCATCGAGAGTACATCCATCAATCAAGCAGTACTCTAATCTTCCGAGCTTATAACATAAAATCGTAAAATGAGAGACTATAGTTTTCTCCTAGATCATCACATTGATGCACAGAGAAACACGAACATGCTCAATTGGACTTGCCTGTAAAGCATACACACTGGAAGAAATTCCTTTCAGAGTTCGGTCCTGTTCTCTGGGGACTGGACTGTTGGGATAGATGAATTAGCTCTGCTTCCTGTTTGGAATCTTCTACCTTCTTGCCATCATAAACAATGGTAACCTCACAGTAGTTCGGAGCATTCTTCTTGATCAATTCTCCTATCCCCTGTTTCCACCTTCTCTGCCTAAATAACATCAAATTACAGTTATTATTAATCAACTGGATTAGCAGTAGCCCCAAAGTAAAGCTTACATGTTTAGGCTTCCTAATTGGTGCTTCCAGTACTTTTATGAAACAATATTCAATGATGTATTGAATCGGGTAATGGATTCGAACCTTGAGTTGGGTGGATGTTTTGTTCCGACGACAAGGCTGGTAATGTTGAGAACAGGAATGAGTTCGAGAATTGCTTTGGACTTGGAATTGCTCTCAATCACCGCCGTATCCACTGTCACCTGCCTCATGGAGCATGGAAATAGAAATGTATTATCAGTTCTTACTGGGCTGAAATTATTGGCAATCGAGAACATGGAAGTAGTTGATGTTCCACCTCGGAGTCAATGCACAGGCGAATATATTTTTGCAAGAGGTTCCTTCTGCTGTTATTCTCTTCATTAACGTATATTCTCAGCTGTTCTTCGTTCAATTGGTTCTTTGATAACTTCCCAACTATCAACGAACATTTCCAACACGCAGAAAAAGTACACTTAAAAACCTTAGCATTGCAAAAAAATAAATAAGTGAATAAAATAAAAAAAGGATCAGGAGGAAGTTCTTCCTATTTGTTTTATTAGAACATAAAGGTGCTCGTCAGGAAACCAAGAAAGGAAGAAGTTAGCGTTTATTACCTGGGGTACGTACAAAAGTTATGGGAGCAAAAATATGAACAAGAAAAACCCGAGCTCCCGGAGAAACAGCATGGTCAAGTGCCCATTTCAAAACACCCAAGTCATCTTCGCCAACAGCTACAAAAACATCGGTGCCACTTCCATCTTTGCTTCCCGCAAAGCTCTTACTCTCTTCTCCGATCTCTACGATTTCTGGAGATGTCATCATCCGAGCTGTGTAGTATTGCATAGAGTCTGCCGGCACATAGTTTTTCTCTTCCATCTCTCTAGATTCTAGTCTCTTACAAACAAGAGACATAATAAGCAAAGAACAAAGAGGTAGACGAGGCTAAGGAGTCAAAGGGAGCGAAGATAACAAGATTTTAGTGTTAGCTTTGGAAGTTTTATGAGATGAAGTCGTTACTCTCAATGCCACAAGAAAAAGAGGAAAAAGAGAGATTCTTTTGTCAAGGAACAGGGATGTGATGTTTGCGGGCGAATTGGATTTCGAAACATATGTTATACAAGTCAACTGCAAACGAAGGATAAAAAAAAAAAAAAAGGGACCCTAAACCCTTTCAAAGAAAAGAAAACTACCGAGGCTGTTTACTTTCTTCTTCCCCGTGTGGGCTGGGGAGGTAGCATCTTGCTTTTCATCCTCCAATTTGAAGCCGGGGCCTTTAACGTCCCTCTCAATTGTTAGGCTTAGGTACATCATACATGCACAAGTTGAATCAGTGTCCTTTCTTTCTTTTTATTACCATTACTTTATTGTGTGTTAAATCACTGCTTCAACAAGACAAATGGGCCTCAACTTTACAAAAGGGATTGTAGAGAAAACTGAAATGAAACTGAGTGGTGACGGTCCTTGAAAGAGGATTGCATTGCTATTTAAGGTCTTCCGTATATTAATATTTATGATGAAAGTTGAAATGAAACTTCAATGTGTCCCATTCAAGTATTTGAATTTTTGGGAAAGATGTGTTGTCTGTTTTCTTGGGGATGGATGATACATGATGCATTTGTTATGTGTGGGTGGACCAGTGCAACTCATCTCATTCATCTAGAATCGTGTATAAATAAGAATAGGACAGGCTCTGGCTAGGTGGGTCAGGCGGCCAGGATGCTCTTTCTAATTTCCTGGTAGAAGAATTTTTCTGATTTTTCCTTTTTTCTAACTGATATACCGCACGTTAAACATGATGGGCTATAGGAACCCGACAGATCTCCCGTCAAATTCAATTCAATGACACAACGTTGGGCCTCTTTGCAGGGCCTTTCAAATCTTCAACAAAGACACAAAGAAAACCTTAGGCCTCAGAGACAAAGAAATGGGCGTTTACTTATCATTGTTTCTCATGTTCCTTTTCCTCTCGCTGTACCTTAATTTACAAAAATTTTAATCTTATTATAAATATTAAAAGTTATTTTAAGATTCAATTTAAATTAAAAATATTAAATTCAATTCTAAAAATTTTAATTTGATCAATTTGATCAATTTAAAAATATCTCGATAATCCTAAACTCAAATCATTTTTCATGGAAATCGTAATTTCATTTACAGTTGCTGTTAAGACAAAAATCCATTTACAGCTGTTTTGTATCAGGGAGAAAATCATAACTAATTATATCCAAAACTTATCACTCCCATTTACGAGACAATGCCTATCCAGTTTTCTTTTCCCCAACTTGGATACTAGGATTTTTCATTACCAGATAATGACCAAAGTCAAATAGAATGCAGCAGACAATGGTTTTGGATAAACAGGAGTTGCTTCAACAACGCATTCGCTTCCCCGTTACAAGTCGAAGGCCAGACCCGAAATTATCTTTTTTTTCTTTTCTTTTTGTTTGGGATAAAAACCAAACACTTCATCGCTCCACAATTTGTGAGTAAATTATTGGAACATTTTTAAAATAATGAAAGATCATGTCTTCAATAATTATAAAGTAATGTCTCTTAATTATTTAATTAAGAGTAATATCTCATGGTCATTTACCAAGTGGTGTGACTATCTAAATAGACATGTATTAAAAAAAGTTATGTCCATATGAAGAGGTATTCCTTTGCTTATAAATAGAAAAGCTCTCATTTGGAAGACATAGAGAGAAAACTAGATAGAAAACTGTAATAGAATTTCGGTAGTTTTGTCACATACTGCTTAGTACATAGTAGATTGATATCGTCAATGCAAAACGCCGTCAATCGTAGGGCTTCATTGTATTCTCGAGGTTTATACGTCGGTAACCCTTTTGCATACCTTATTAATGGTGGGAGCGAATAAAACCTTAAAGAAAGTGGCATTGCTACACACCTTGAAGCCTTCGTCAATTTCTCGCGTTTTTCGATTCCCTACTTACTAACATTTTTAAGGTTTTATTTATATAATTTTACAAGAAATTTGATTGGAGGTGAAGGAGGATGCAAAGAAAGGTGCAATACCCAACATTTAATAAAACATTGCCTAACATAAGCATGTTAAGATACAAATGTTTGGGATGACATGGCAAGAGTAAAAACTATACGTGTAAAAGGTATGTTATAGAGCATCAGGTACGTATTTTTCTTTTTATATATTTAATTAAATTTGTAATACAAATAAACTGAAGTGGTAAAAGAGACAATTAATGGCGGCTCAAGTTTTCATAGTGCTCCCCATCTAGGTATGTTTTGTGAACTTTTATTTAAATTAATTATCTATGTGTAAAATTATTAATTTTTGGATAGTTATTAAGTTGAATTAAAGTCTTAATAGCTTATAATAAGACATCTACGACGGTATTTGAAAAACTTACTACTAAACTTTACCTATAAATTATTATATTGGTCTTATGATTCATGTTTATTGTATATTGTTGGTGGCTTATGATATGGATCTTTCATAAATAATTATGACTATGCAAAATATATATGTTTATTGGCAATTATATATATAATAAACTAAATGAAAGTTTATTAAATAGATGGATATATTAGGTGGATCATTTTAGTTGGCTTAAAACAACCATAAACCTAAATGGATTTTATATTTGGTTACACATTTTAGTAGTCCACATTAAAAGAGTTAAATAAAATTATGAGTATTTAACCTTTTTTATTATTTGTCATATGAATTTATGTTGATTTTATGAAATCAAAGGTTTGACTATTTTACAAAATTTATTATCAATATAGAAGTGGTTTTGACTAGAAATGATATAAGTTAAAAATTATTTGTATG